>MU155337.1:0-60855 GCA_015484465.1 Pholiota conissans
ATCCCAAAATGGACAATACTGGCAAATTCCGAGTTTTTTCCCATGATTTCCGCAACCCTGACAACAGCGATGAGGCCTTCTGCTCACTGTGATGGGCAGTGAGCAGAATCCCTCACCAATAGCAGAGGCCAACTAAGTTTGAATCCCTCCCCCCTCAGAAAAAGCAATGTTCACTAATGTCCTGGATTTATCGCTTACCAATGTTAATATACTGAACCGAAATGTATGGTGGCAACGGCCCAATTGAGCATTATGCGTTACTCTTGGTATGATCTAGCAACAAAGGCTGAGTTATGCGTTACATGTACCACAATAGGCAACAACTTACACAGCTTCAACTTCTGAAATATCCAAATTTCATCTATACATTTGACCTAGACCTTGGTATTTATAATTTCGCCATAGATCTGGATAATATTTAGAAAGGAGGGTATATAAAATTGCGAATTATATTTTCAGGACAATGGTTTAAGGTGAAAGAAGGGGACTTCAATGACAAAATAGAAGGAAATGAGTGCAGGCGACCAAACAGATATACGGGAGCATGGATGGCACAGCTCTCAATAAATTACCTTATATGGATTTGTCTTGCAATATTTAGCAACTATGCCTGCATTATGCATTACTTTGAGTAAATTAAGCAACCAAAAAGTCGAGTGTTATGCGTTATCGTTGCCACCATACATTTCGGTTCAGTACATGGATTCAAACATGATATTGACAGTACTGGCTGAGAGAGGAGTGAACAAGCGAGGACACCCTTGTTTCTTTCACCCTCTTGCTTGTTCACTCCTCTCCTCGCTTGTCCTTCCTCTCGCTCTCTCATCACTCTTTCGCTGAGATGATCAAATGAGTCCACTGTTATTCAGGCTCCTCCAAAGCTGTTGTCCCTCTCTCTTTGCAGCCCTCTCTGCCCTGGCTTGCTCACAAAACCATGAAAGACAGCAGGGCAGTGTAGGAGAGTAAATGCAAATGGGCAGCTGGCAATAAGCCATTGACCAGGGAGAGGGTATGCAATAGCAATGGTAGCCAGATGACAGGGCTTACCTGGATGCCACTTTGTTGTTCATACTCTACCTCCCTCCTTTTTTTATCTTTTGTAATCTAAGTGACTTTGTATTGTAGAAAGAATATTATTTACAAGTACAACTTTCTAATTATGCAACATTTTAAGAGTGAGGCCTACAAACCAAAAACAGGTATATTTGCCAAAAGCAGTAATGCCACTGAGCATTATCCAAAGCATCACTTGCACATCCACCTCTTCCTGTCTGTTTCTTTGAAAAATTTTAGCTGTAATACATTGCCTAGAGTTAGTAGATTACATTTATGCAATAAAAAATCAGAAAAAGGAGAAGGAAAATGAGATATTTAAATGATTCTATAAATAGGATGTCATCCAAAGTGTGCCCACTGCATCCACCCCGCTGACCCCTTCTGCCACCCCGCAAATGGGTCTAAAAAATACTATTATATCCCTATGAATATTCCCCACTTTTTCCACCTCCAAAATCCCCGCCTGTCGCACGCTACAGCGAGAATAGGGCCCCAAGCATCATTTGCTGCGATGTTTATGCCTATTTGGCAATATCCTCAATCCCTGCCCTGCACTTGCTGCCCTCCACAGTGAGCGCGCAACCCCGCCAACACTCCCAGCACCCCTGGCAGGGTAGAGCATCATCCCGCTTACCCAGCCATCAAAAATCCACTCCTGCTGCCCCAGCATAGGCTTATAAATCACCTCAGAGAGCCCTTGGGCAACATTCTGCTATATATGTATGACCCTTGTTAGGCTATTGCCCATGTTTCATGTATGCAACTGGCTTATACAGGTGACTGAGACACATCTTCCACAACGTCGGAGTGGTTGATCTTTCCCTTCAACCACCACCACTCCTCACTCACCACTCTAATGCCTGCTGTGAGCTACTCCCCTCATCTGAGGGATGTGGCCAGTACTTATGGCAGCACCCACCAACTGCCTCTCCCTTCCAATGAAGGATGTGGGCTGCAACTGGCGACAACAAATGCCACCCATAGTGACACCAAACAACAGCGACAATGATAGATGATGAACAAGTGCAGCTAGCAAAAGGATGGCTGACAAAGAGATTACAAGGGGGATGGACAGACAGACAGACAAATGACCTTGAGCAAGGAGGGTGACGGATGAAGGAGGAAGACAGCAGACAGCAGGTACATACAACAACAATGACTATGGACAACTGGAAGACAACAGTGTCACCTTCAACAACAATGACCAGCAGACAATGGTGTTACGGATGGGATGATGCACAGACAAGAACAACAGCACACAAATGATGAGGTGCGGTCAATGAGACAAGAATGAGCAACAGACAAGAACAATTGATGAACGTGAAAGATGAATGGACCCAGGCTGCAGATGATGTCTGCATGGCAGATATAGAGCATGGGGAGGGGCAAAGACAATGGTTGATGGATGGATACAAGTGACAGATGGATATGAATGATGAATGGATAGGAACAACAAATGGATACAAACAATGAATGTAGTGCTTGAAGGTCCGGTTTTTTGCCTTTTTGGGTATTTTTTGAGTTAGAATATTGTGATTGAAATTCTCCATTAAAACCAGGGCATCTGAACAGGAAATTTTTCAGTCCAAAGACCGGAAAAAGACTGGACCAACCCCACAATTTTGTGTTCAAAACCCCCTACCCAACTTTTCTGTACTGCCAGTTATTTGTGCAAGCTTTTGATGGAGATGATGGCAAACAGAGACAATGTATTAAGACTATTTTCCTTATTTGTGAATTTCCAATGTTGGAAACCATTGCTTTACAGCAAGGTGATATCCCTGGGTTCCGAAGTGTGTCAAATTGGTTCTAGACCCAGGGGGCTGCTAAGCGAGCAAAAGCCCCAATACCACCTATCCTGTCACCCCCCGTGGGAAGCTGCAATGATGTGGCTGTGGGGCCTTAGCTGCAACGGCATTGCCATTACATCAATGCTGATCGCTGCACGGCATTGACAGGCATGCAAGACCTGTGCGAGATGCCATTTGGGCCCCTTGATCAGTCACTACCTTGAGGAAAGAGAGGATAGCCTACATAGATGAATTATTATGTATTGAATCAATGTATAATTAAATAAGTTCTATATTACTTCTTTTTCCTTTTCTTTTTACCCGCAGTATGAGAAGCTGAGCTGACCATCATCCCAGACCACTCTCTTTTTTCGCGCTCCTGTTCTACCACTGCCTGTAACCCATCACTACATCCGAACTTGGTGAAACCTCAATTATACAGCAGGATGACTGCAAATAGATTTGATTGTTCTCCTTGTTGAATGATACAGGTGTCCAGTCAAGATTCTTAGTACTATGTCGATGGTATGGATATGTAGCCCAGATAGAACCAGGTGTCCAATCCATGGGTGTACCTGGACAGAATGCTATGTCAGAATCTTCAGAATTATCATCCATGATAGATATGCTGGGAATGGTGACTTGAATACTAGGATTAGAGCTGCCCACAGTATTATGACTACTTGATGCATTTCTTCCTGTCAAATGGTTGTGAAAATAAGGCAGGCCTTTTCTTTTTGCTGCCTTGGAACACTTTATGTCACAAATCTCAAAAGTGCCTTATAAGGGAAAAACCTTGTAATCGCCTATCACAATCTTACAATATGGATTATAATTAGATTTTCGGCGTTACAATAGTCATTCGCTAACTGTAATGTTCTCACCGGCTTGTAATGATCCTGGTCAGCTTGTAATGATGCGGATGGCTTATAATGGGCTTGCAAGCAGCATCACTCGCTTACAATAGGGTTGCGCTCACAACAATCTAGCGAAAAAAAGCTCAAGTCAAATTCTCACGCTTGTAGTAGATGGCGTTTTGGCCTTAATAATTGTGCAGTTTGTATATATCTGCCTTCAAGATGGATAGAACAGCGCAAGATTGACAAATTAAATGAAGTTAGATACCATGTCTTCAAAAATAATCCGGAGTTTTGCGACAAAACCAGCACCATTAGCAATTTTATGTATCAAATGAACATGCTGAAGCCGCAGTGATGACGCTTTCGCTGTGTATCACTATGTCTTGGGAAGTGAAATTAAAATTTGCTTGTGTTAATATGTAGGAGCTCTGTATTTCTGATACGGACAATTTATTGCAGCAACATCATTGAATTGATAAGTTTGGAGCAACCCAGCGAACCGTGGGCATGAGCACTGTGCTCCTATTGGCTGAATGCCTGTACCCCGCGAGCTGAACAAAATACAAGAATTTGTTGATGGGCTTCGTATGTTATCTACATTTCCTGAAGTCTTAGGTGTGTTGTTTTACTCTTACCTGAGCAAATCAGTAGTAGTTACTAACTTAGTTATTTTGTGCGTGTACGTATTAGATGTTAATAGACCATTGGATAGGGTAAATAGCTCGACTGTAAATACTGTATAAGGATGACAGTATAATTTGATATGAGCGAAGTAAATTCTAATGTAGAGTGAGTCGCTAGATAGTAATAATAAGAAATGAAGCCTGCCTAGTAGAGAAAGAGCCGTGAGGTAAGGATCTGATTGTGACATTTCTTATTTTCTCGTATTATCGGGGTCTGCCTTGTAAGGTGGACCGGTCCGATTATAATGCAGTGTATAGGGTATTGTAATCGTGACCGTCGAGATTACAATGTATAACTCTCGCTTACAATCATTCGGCCGATTATATCGATTATAAGCCTTACAAGGTGTTCTGGAAATTTGCGACATAGTCTGTCTTGATGCTGTACCAAATGCTCGATATTGGCTGTTCTAGTCAAGATTATTTCCTCATGGCATCAATTACATTGAATATGGTGAGCGCTGGAGGCATGTATAGTTGTTGTCAGAGAGGCGCTGTCAATGATAAATGTTGCTGGAGTTTGTAGTCCATGCATTGCAGGCGGCATGTTGGCTGAGGCTCGTTGGGATTGATTCAAGCACCTATTTTTCAAGCTACATAATGCTATATACTATATACTACAGACTGACGACGTATATATAGTAGCTAAGATATAATATTGGCAGTTTATAGTGATCCCCTTCCTACAAACCATCCCCAATCAATTCTAAGTGCGTACAGGCGTCTCGCGCGCCTGTCAATGCCGTACGGCGATCAGCGTTGATGTGACGGCGATGCCGTCGCGGCTAAGGTCCCCACAGCATCATTGCAGCTTCCCACGGGGGGGTGACGGGATAGGTGGTATTGGGGCTTTCGCTCGCTTAGCGGCCCCCTGTCTAGACCTCCCTGGGAATGACCAATTTTCCTTTCGAGGGTTGCTATAAATAGGACACTTATCTTGTTACTCCGCTGTCAACAGTCGAAAGTCATGTCGCAACTATCCTCGAACTCTTTCAAGGCGTTCACGTTGGCCCTGATACAATTGGGGAGTGTCGGGTCGAATAAGTCCGAGAATTTGCGCCATGCCCGCGAAATGATCTTAAAGGCGGCCCAAGGTCAGGGTTACTCCAAGAAACCTGATATCATTGTTCTGCCTGTTGGTATCTGATCCTCAATACGTAGCCTTTTATTATCTAACTATAACTAGGAATGCTTCAATTCGCCTTATGGACACACACACTTCCCAGTATATGCGGAGAAGATTGGCTACATACCTGGCAAATCGTACGATACGACACAAAGTCCTAGCGAGAGTGTGCAGATGCTGTCCTCTGTGGCTAAAGAAATTCAAACTTGGCTCATTGGAGGTACGAGATATTGTTGAGCATGAATCTCGCTACACACTCACCTCTGACTTAGGCTCGATCCCGGAACGCGATACGGATGATAAGCTCTACAATACGTGCACTGTATATAACCCGGATGGTCAACTCTGCTCCCTGAATATCTGGACTGATTCGCAAATGCTGAAAGTTGTGTATAGGTGACTTGGTAGTGATCCATCGCAAAGTCCATCTCTTCGATATCGATATCCCGGGCAAGATCAAGTTCAAGGTGCGCAGGAGAATTTCGATTACAACGTTGCTGAACGCTTGATACAGGAAAGCGAGACACTTACGGGAGGAAATACGCTCAATTCATTCAGTACTGGTAACGAATGATTAACACTGTCATGTTCCTTCTATCTTGATACCATAGCTTTCTTAGGCTTCGCGAAGATTGGTTTAGGCATCTGCTATGACATTCGATTTCCAGAGATGGCCATGATTGCTGCCCGTCAAGGTGTGTAGTCGAGTCAATGGCTAATATTCTCCTTTGAAGGCGGAATCTTGAAGGTTGTGATATGTTGATCTACCCGGGAGCATTCAACCTTACAACCGGGCCTCTGCATTGGGAACTGTTGCAGAGAAGCAGGTAGGCGGTATTATTAGTTAGCAAGTGCAGAGATAGTCTGATAGCTGTGTGCAGAGCGGTGGACAATCAGGTCTTTGTATCGATGTGCAGCCCTGCGCGCGATTTGACGGCTGGATACCATGCGGTAGGGCTCATCTTGCCTTTGCTGCCTGATAGCTTGCTGATCCGACGCATAGTGGGGTCATTCGATGGTAGTGGATCCAATGTCCGTGGCTTTGCACGTTGAATTGTTAGACAATCTAATTATGAACAGGGGACGAGTATTGAGTGAAGCGGGGGAAGGGGAAGAAGTCATCTACGCGGATATCGGTAAGTGGGAGTTGAAAGCTGTGAGTGCGCTGACGAGGCTGTGTGCAGACCCGAACGTTCTGAGGGATACGCGGGCAGGGATTCCAGTGACGGTGCAGCGACGGTTTGATGTGTACACCGATGTGGCGAATTGATTCCGGATTTGTAAATACTGTGGAAAGTTGTAGATGTTTGTAGAACGATCATCATTTTTGTCCCTAACTAAACAAAAACCTAACCTCTCCACTCTTACCCTCATCTTCCACCTCATCATGGTTCGCGAAACGTGAGCGCTCTCTCCCCTCCTCTACTCACACCGTGCTAAATCTCTCCAGAAAATTTTATGACCTCCTTGAGGTTCCCCCCACTGCATCAGAATCAGATCTGAAGAAGGCTTATCGCAAAAAGTAGGGGTTTCGCTCCATCGATGTATCCCTCGTTGACTGTTCTATCTACACAGAGCTCTGCGATTGCATCCTGACAAGGGCGGAGACCCCGAGTTGTTCAAGGAAGTAACACACGCGTGCGTTCATTTTTTTAATCATTGTTCTTTGCTCTCTCTTTGTACGAACTCACTCATCTCAATATTAGCTACGAAATCCTGTCCGACCCAGACAAGCGAAGCGTATACGATGCGCGAGGTGAAGCTGGACTATCCGAACAAGGTGGAATGGGCGGCATGGATCCCCAGGTGTGTGCCACTTGATCCATAATACGACAAGAGGTTGACCTTTTTTTTTTTTTTTACACAGGATCTCTTCAGCCAACTTTTCGGCGGAGGCGGAGGCTTCTTTGGCGGTGGGGGCGGTGGCCGATCTCAAGGCCCGCGCAAAACCAAAGATCTCGTCCACCGTGTACATGTAACACTCGAAGATCTCTACAAAGGCAAGACGACAAAATTGGCTCTGACGCGAAACGTTATCTGCACCAAGTGCAAGGGCAAGGGTGGAAAGGACGGTGCTGTGCGGACATGTACCACTTGCAGCGGTCGCGGTATCAAAGTTACTCTGCGTCAAATGGGCCCCATGATTCAACAGATTCAATCCCCTTGCGACGAATGTTCAGGCACGGGAGAAATCATCAACATGAAAGACCGGTGTACCCAGTGCAAAGGAAAGAAGGTCCTACCCGACAAGAAGTTCCTGGAGGTCCACATCGATAAGGGCATGAAGGGGGGGCAAACGATTCAATTCAGAGGTGAAAGCGATCAATCCCCAACTGCCGAACCAGGAGACGTCGTTATTGTGATCGAAGAAAAACCCCACGACCGCTTCCGCCGCCAGGACAACGACTTGATCACGGAGGTTGAGGTCGACCTTTTGACGGCTCTTGCTGGAGGTCAAATTGCTATCAAACATCTGGATGATCGGGCGCTTATCGTTAAGATTGAACCGGGTGAGGCGAAACATGGTCAGTTCTACAAAGTCGTCTCACGTACCCACTTGACTTGACTGTTGACGCGGATACCACTTTCTAGGTGATATGAAGGTTATTCATGGACAAGGCATGCCCTCGCAACGACACCACGAACCTGGAGATCTATATGTGAAGATTTCTGTTAAATTCCCTGATACGATCGATCCCGCGGCCATTCCTCTGCTAGAACGAGCGCTTCCACCACGCAAACCTGTCGAGAAGTTTGACAAGAACATTCTTCTGGAGGAGGTTTCTCTGGATGACGCGGACACACGATCGCGGCCCGGAATGCATGATGATGCCATGGATGAGGATCAGGAGGAGCCTCGCGTACAGTGCGCAAACCAGTAGGATAGTCGATCGCATTTGTTTTGGGAAATTTGTTTTTCTCTTCCTGTCTTCCGCACTGTTTGTCATCCTTCCAGCATTTTTTTAGACTGTCGTTTTTTTACATTGATACACTTGTCATTCATCTAATACCTCGAACTCATACATCCCAGCTAGTCTATGCGATTCAATGAGCTGTTGATAATATGTTCTGAGTTGAGCGGTTGAGAGTTACCTCTGGATTGAGCTTGAATTCATCGTAGTCCTTGCGACTGAAGAAGCTGAGTTCTGTTTCGTTTTCTGAGGGGATGGATGGATGAGCATGCCAAATGGGAAGTTGCAAGGGGATATACGGACCACATCCGACTTGAGCAAGGGTTTTTGAATCATCATCCAACATCCAGTCATCGTGATCAAGGTTGATAATAAGGTTCGATGTCTGTTGGGGATATAAAGCGAAAGTATGGTCCGATGGTTGTGATCTCTACTTACCTTGGCCCCGTGGGCCTTGGTATAGAGTTTGAGGGTGTCTGAAAAGAGTTTAGTGCTATGCCGCTGCGGGAAAATGGGGGCGCACCCAGCTGGCATGTGCGGTATGGCTTCCATCCGGGCTGGGTAGCAATGGCTGGGCAACAGTGAGGGGATTGTGGGATTAGGAGGGGAAAAGGGAAACCTTGTTTTGCTATTTCCTTGAGGTGGGCGATGGTTGTTGTTGTGAGATCGACATTGTGGAGGACAAGACTCTTCTCTGTGCGGAATCTGAGAGACTTTATGATGCGGACGGTGAGGGTTGCGCGAGTGTTTGGGAGGGCGACGTTGGTGAGGTCGGACATGATGGCGGCGGCTAAAATAAAAATGATGTCAGCTTATAAGAATAGCATCCCCTGAGTGCCTCTCATCCTCCCTCCCACAACCACCATGCCGCCCCCATTCCTCACTGCTTCCATCCCAGACCTCGTCTCCAAGCTCAAAACAGAGGAAAAAATTGCCCTCCTCGGTGCACCCAACTGGTGGAACACCACCCCAGTTGACAGGCTCGGCATCCCCTCCATACGCATGAGCGATGGCCCAAACGTGATCCCACAGTCCCACCCCGCTCCTTGCCAATCGCTGACTTCTCAGGTGTCGTCCAGGGCGTTCGAGGCTCCTCCCACTTTGTCTCCACACCAGCCCAGTGTTTGCCTGTACGTCGTTCTCGTCTCCCACCCTCATCATTCTTTGCCTCTGACGTCTTTGTTGAATAGTGCGCAACCGCTCTGGCCTCCACCTTCAACCCGGATCTTATCCAGAAGGTCGGTGTCTTCCTGGCCCAGGAGACAAAGGTCAAATCCTCTGTTGTTCTCTTGGCTCCTACATGCAACATTCAACGCACTCCGCTGGGTGGGAGAGCCTTTGAATCCTTCTCTGAGGATCCCCATCTTTCTGGTACATCTATCTTTCATCTGTCGTGCGGAACGATGACTCATGCATGTACCAGGTACAATGGCCGCTGCTTATGTCAATGGTCTCCAGTCTGAGGGCGTCTCTGCTAGTTCGTATTCTCATTTCGCGCTCCTCTGGGCGTAACACTCAACTACAGACTGGCCTCAGCCATCAAGCATCTGGTGGCGAATGACCAAGAGCATGAAAGAACTGCAGCGGACTCCGTTGTGTCCAATAGGGCTCTCCGCGAAGTTTATTTATACCCGTAAGCACATGGCATCCTATATATGCATCTCTTTGACCTGGAAATAGCTTTATGCTCGCCCAAAAACATGCTCAGCCTGGTGCATATATGACTTCGTCAGTTCTTCGCTCTTTCTCCTGACATCTGACGTCCGCTGAAATCTGGTGAACATCAGTTATGGTCGTATAAAAGGCGTCCACTGTTCTGAAAATAAGGAATTGCTAACAACAATTTTGCGCGGCGAATGGAAGTTCAAAGGAATTATCATTAGCGACTGGTACACGCGCACAATTTCCCCGCATCACCGTAATATTCTGACAAATCGCGCAGGTTCGGAACCTACAGCGTGGACGGCGCCATTAACGCCGGCCTTGACCTCGAGATGCCTGGTCCACCGCGCTGGAGAAGTTCTCTACTCGTGACGCATTGCCTCTCTGCGCAAAAATTGCTCCTTTCTACCATAGATGAGCGCGTCACGAACTTGCTTACTTTTGTTCAGCAACAGGCTCGGAAGAACCCCAAAGTTGTCTTTGGTGATGGGGTTGAACGCTCTCGAGATTCACCAGAAGGCCGGCAATTTTGCCGTTCGCTCGCCGCTGAGGGTATTGTGCTGTTAAAAAACAGGGATAATGTTCTTCCTCTTGGAAAGGACAAAACTGGTCCTCTGAACATCGCTGTTATAGGGCCTAATGCCAAAGAACGCGTCATTTCTGGCGGAGGATCTGCGGCACTTAAGGCGACCTATGTTATCACCCCTTGGCAGGGTATCAAAGAAAGCATTCCGAAGGGCTCCACCCTTCGCTATCATGTCGGGTGTTACGGTGAGCATTTCTGAACCACCATACGAAAGCGGCTCATGATGGATGTTTAGCGCATAAATATCTCCCGACATTGGAGAATTATCTGGAGACGCCAGCTGGAGAACCCGGCTGGCGTTGTACCTTTTATTCTCATGATGAGAACGGCGAAATCTCGAACCCTGTTCAACATTACGTCCTCAACGACACTCGGGTGAAACTCAATGATTTCCTACCAGAAGGCTTGACTCCTACCTGGTCTATCAAGCTCGAGGGCAAACTCACCGTTCCGACGACGGGCCTTTTCGAATTAGGCTTGACAGTGGCAGGTCCGTCCCGAGTTCCCATGACGAGTTTTTAATTTTATGAGAATCAACTTACATAGGCCGCGCCAAATTATGGGTTAACGGAACACTGACAATCGATAATTGGACCAAGCAAACTCCGGGTGACTTCTTCTATGGGTCTGTGAACCACCCCATTTTGATTCATTAGGTCAACTATTGATTGACGTGCTTTGATTAGTCAGGGAACTATAGAAGAAAAAGCCGCCGTCGAACTCAAGGCTGGTATATCTTATGATATATATGTGCTTTACACCAATACGCCTCCTCCTGATGGCGACGACGACAAAGGTGAAGGCCGACTTTCACAGCCTGCCTTGATGCGCGGAGTCGTAAGTCGCACGACGTCTCAAATGTCAAATACTCAAATTAGGAATATAGCGTCTAGGAGGCTGTGAAAAAATAGACGGGGACGAAGCTATAGAAGAGGCGATCGCTCTTGCAAAGAGTGTGGATGCTGTTATCTTTGTTGGCGGCTTGTCCCCAGAATGGGAGAGCGAAGGTTTCGATCGCCCCTCTCTCCAGCTCCCTGGCCGTCAAGACGAACTCATCAAAAAGATATCCGAAGTTAATCCGCGTACGGTCGTGTGCATCCAAGCGGTATGCTCATTGGTTATTCCGTGTATGCGCGGGATTCTGACCTTCGTTCCCTGAATAGGGTTCCGCAGTCTCAATGCCGTGGATTCAAGAAGTTGGCGGCCTTCTCCAGGCCTGGTATTCGGGAAACGAAGCCGGTAACGCGATCGCGGACGTCCTATTTGGAACGGTAAATCCTAGTGGACGTCTTCCTTTAACTTTACCTGCTAGGATGGAGGATATTCCAGCATACCTAAACGATCGCAGCGAGCACGGAAAAATCAAGTGAAGGTCATATGTTGACTGTGAGGAGTCTAAACTCATGATTATTTGTTTGTGTAGCTATCGCGAAGATCTTTTCGTCGGATACAAACATTACCAGGCCCGCGGTATACCACCCCTCTTTTCCTTCGGGTAAGTCGAAACGATTTCTTGAAATGGGCATTTGTCCGATATTCTGACAATGCACACTCCACAGGTTTGGATTGTCATATACCAAGTTTTCTCTTTCAAATCTGGTCGTTTCTCGTGGACGCTGGACTAACGCAAACTCTCTTTTTGCCCAAGTCAACATAACAGTCAAGAACGAAGGAGAGTGCTCCGGGTCAGAAGTGGTACAGCTCTATGTGTCGCTCCCGGAAATCGGACTTACTACCCCAAAGCTGCAATTGAGAGGCTTCATTAAGGCTAACAATGTGGCTAAGGGAGCAACAACTAAGGTGACTATCACCCTGGATAAATATGCATTCTCCTTTTGGGATGACTTGCAGAATTGTTGGAAGGTGCCAGCCGGTAAACATGGACTGCACATTGGGGTTAGCAGTGATAATTTGACGCTACGTAACACCGTCGAGATAAAGGAGACCTTTACTTGGAAGGGACTTTAATCACAGGCATCACTTAGTATTCATAGAGAATTTTCGTAGAGTCAAAGATTAACAAAATTGTGTATTTGAAGCAAGCATGGTACCTTCTGTCCAGAATTTGAGCTTATCATGCATGATCAAGTTTCATTCATATCACCAGCAATGAATATCTGTGATTCTGAATGCGTGTAATATATATGTTGCTAATATCCTCCGCCTTCATCCGTAGTTCGATGGGATGCCATTTGCCGCCGCTGTGCATCTTCTAACTTTGGACAGTTGGAGATGCCGTGTCCAAGTCCTGTGCAATGATAAATAAGACATGTTGTTAAAATCTGCATAGATGGACTCACCTCCGCAAACTGGACAGCCAGTCAAGGCTCCACCTTGCACCACTCGAGGATCTTCGATGGTAGAAAGGAATGGAGGAACCCTGAAGTAAACAAACTTAGATGCCGATATCCTTCCAAAACTAAATAATAACAAACTTTTGTCCAGCTTCCATCAGAAGATATTTGAGATCGAGCAGCGTCTGTTCTGGAGTATTCATGTTGACGAATGTAGTCGCTATTCCAGTTTTCCCGCTTCGTCCTGTGCGTCCAATTTGGTGGACATAGTCTTCAATTTCTTTGGGCATTGAAAATATAATGACGTGTTGAATGTCATTGAAATCGAGACCTTTTGAGGCCACTCCAGATGCAACCATAACGTCTTTGGCACCCGATTTGAAAGATTTGATAGCATACTGCCTTTCTTCCTGCGCTAGACAAAATACTCTTTCAGGAATGGTATTTAATGGCTCATAACCTGTCTCACTTTTAGACCCATGGATTGCAACAGCTTCAACCCCTTTGAGTAAAAGATACTCTTGAATATCTGACCCCCAAATTGATGAGGACCAAAGGCAACAAGTATGACTGTTAAACTCTCACCATCAACCTCATTTTTATTTTCGCTGAATATGATGACCGGTGGGGGAGTCTTCTGTAGGCATTCCAAAAGATAAACCATCTTTGCTTCCTGCTTGACATATTCCACAACCTGAAGCACATCCAGATTTGCCGCGCCTGCACGACCAACATTCACCAGCACAGGCTTAATTAAGGATTCACGAGCAAAATCTTGAATTTTCTTTGGCATCGTCGCGGAGAAAAGTAATGTTTGTCGCTGATGCTGGTAGATGTCAACATTTTAGTAACTGATATGACGCAGTAGGACAATGATGGTATCACCTTGAAGAAACTCATGATATTTCGTACGTCATCCTCGAACCCAAGGTCGATCATTCTGTCTGCTTCATCCATGCAGAGATATTTGCAATTGTTGAACGTAAAGCGCTTCTTCTCGAGCATATCTATTAGACGCCCCGGAGTGGCAACAACTATATGAAGACCTTTATTGAGTATGTGACTTTGCTCGTTCATAGAAATTCCGCCAATGCATAGCAAGGAGTTCAACTGTGGATATTTACCCTCCTTTGCGAGGGAAGCGCACCAAGTGACCACATTGTCATATGTTTGAGTTGCTAGTTCGCGTGATGGGCATAGGATAATGCCAACGGGTCCTTCACCACGAATGAAAGGCAGTTTCATCTCTGCTTCAAGCGCCATCATGATAAGAGGTAGACAAAACGCCAATGTTTTTCCAGATCCCGTGAAGGCAATTCCAATGATATCACGTCCTGAAAAGCTAAAGAATTTGTTATGGCGTCTGATAACAAACAATAATTGACTTACGCGACTGGTATTCCTTGCAATTGAATGGGTGTTGGATTTACGATACGTTTTGAACGTAAATAGTCGAGGATAGGCTCCGGAATTTTCATGTCCTGAATGGACATAAGAAGCACAATTCCAATCGCAGGGAAAGAGTAAGGACCCACCGCGAAATGCTCTATTGGAGGTGGAATGTCTTCGCCCTCTACAAGAATATGGTATTTGTCACGAAGCTTCTGGTCTTGTTCGGCCGTGCGGTCTCGGATATATCGAGGAGGCCGCCAACTAAATATCCAAAAATGCGTCAGAACAGCGCCAATGATGGAACCACTAATACTTGCCTTGTCTTAATAGGTTCCGTATATTGGATTCCTTGGGCAAGTTCCATGTCTGACGCTAGTTTTCTTCTACTCTTGATCGCGTCAAGGATTTCAGCATCAGCCTCTTGAGCTTTTTCTACTGCAGTCTTTTTCGAATCTGTAGAGATATCAGAGGAAACCCGAACAGAAAAAGCGTAATATCCTGCCTTCTGCTGCTTTCTTCGAATGGACTTCCTGTGCTTCTAATAGCAGCGTTCGTTCTTTACGCGCCCTTTCTCTGGTACGCTCTTCCTCTCGCTGAGCATCTTCCCTTTCGTCAAGCTCTTGTTGCAATTGTTGGGCAGTGGATTTCTCGGACTTCATTCCGAGGTTGGCAAGCTTGGCAAGCTTTGCTTGTCTTCGTTGTGCAACTGGGATATAAGGTTCGTAGGAGTCGTCTGCATCGTCAAGTTTGTAAACTGGGGATGGAGATCTCTCTTGGCGTCTCTTCGATAATTCTGAGGAAGCCATGATGGTGGACAGCGCTTAAGCCATTCGTGAACCTTGTGTGACCGTAGGTACTTAGTCACGTGCTGACAGCCAAGTTCCAATGGCATTTGAATGGCATAGCTTATTAGCTACCAACACTCTTCACGAAAACATTACGTATAGTATACGCATACATAGTCGAAATACATTTTTAGAGTATGTACTAATATACAATGGAACTCAAATGTCATGGTATATACGAGATAATAAATGCGAAAGTGTGCCATAATACTACAAATAAGATATGTTCTAATGGGAAAAGATGAAATGAGCAAGACAGCTTGCATTAGGGAGTGGATGACAGAACGTCTGCGGTGGATTCATCTTGAGATTCTGTTGCAGAAGCTTCAGCCTCAAGAATTTCCGTTGCTAGAGGGGAAGTTGGTAAGTCATTGTCACTCTCAAGCCTCTCTGTTCTCCGCCTACGTCGCCTTTGATTGGAACTCGTTGGAGATGGTGGTGCCACGAAACCGTCAGATTTGAGTCGAGCCAGCATGTCACGCGCAATGATTGAAGTATCATCGGCAGAATTACTTGTTTCCGTTGCAAATGTACGCGCCGCAGCAGTTCCTGCTCCACGGCGTCGGTGTGCCGCTCGACGAGTTATAGTGTCTCCATCGCGGAGGTCAGCTATAAGCCTTTCCAAGGCACCGTCGTCTTCATCCACGGTGGATGCTTCCACCTCCTTCTGGCGGTTTCTATTCTCTTCCATGGCTTGTTTACGTTTCTCCATCATGAGTTTCTCCTCTGCGACGGTTTGATTTTCGGATTTGCATTTCTAGGCAATGATTAGCTGTGGATTTGAAGATAGATTCTCAGAAGCATACCTTGTATGATGTGACAAAAGTCTTGAAAATGCCATAGAACTCCGACGATGACATATTTTTGTCTTCTTCTCCGTAGTAATTGATGGCATCAACAAAAGTTGAATCGGCATTCCTCACGTCGTCGACCAAATCCTCCAGCTGGATGCTGGCTCTATTGTAGAATGCCCACATTTGTTTGCCGTACCGATCATTGTCAGATAGAGTGGTAAAATGCTCCACGAGTTCTTGATGAATTCTAGCCAGTCCATCCCGGAGTTCTGAAAGACCCTTTCGAATATCCAACAAGTTAACTACAACCAACTTGTTAGGACAATAGAGATGAAGTGATGAGGGAACTGACCTCTGTACGCTTCAGCTGGCTTCTCCAGTTCGTCCAGAAATACTTCCATTTCTGGGAAATGCTTGGCAATGGTTCGTTCCAGGAAATGCAGTAGGGTGGTGTTGTTGACGGATTTGGTATCGACCAGCTAAAATTATTGTTAATTACTCGAAGATGGGAGCGGATCTCTGAACCAACTTTGTTTATACTGCTGACACGGAATCCAAAAGCACCTCCTTTGATGCCAGTACCATTCATATAATTGCCGATCAGAAGGATTAACTGAACACGCCGCCTCAGCAAAGATAATGGAAGATAGAATAAACGTACGGAGAGTAATTCTTTGAAGTGTTTAGCTTCGAGTAGATCACGGCCGGCTTGAGATAGTTTTTTGGCACCCTATAGAATGTTTCAGTTACTCGCAGCAAAATTGAACATGTAAAAGCTAACATCGTCCAGCAATGCCCACGTCTCATCAAAATTGACCTTATACAACATACCCTCGATGCGAGGGCCCAGCCGATCAATTTTGATTAACTGGACCATAAGTCTATCTGAGGGATGGAGCCCAGCAAGCTCTGTTGGATCTGCATTTCGATATACATTTAACTTTCCAACCTATGAATAATTGTTAGATTGATAGTACAAACATCAAAGAAAGATTGTACCTGCTCTGGCGAAGGAAGCACGGGCTTCAGTTCACTGAGAAAGACTTGAGTGCACATTTCTAGGTCAAACTGCTGTATCTTGCGAGCAATTTCTTCGGGCTCAAGTTTTCTAATAAGCTGAATGAGAATTTCTGAGGAGCGGGTGGTAAGTGTCGCTGTGATTTAAAAAGCAAAGATGAACATACCAACACGCTTTTTAGTTTGGGGATCAAGCACACTGCGAAGCTCTGCACGTTTCTGTCGAGCTGTCAAGCATAGTGAGCAGCTTGACTCCTGAGACAAGCAAAGAGCATTTACCCATCAAATTGATAACAAGCTGTTTAGCTTTGAAATCCTCTTCCATTTCCATCCAAACACCATCCATTTGCAATTTCTGCAACATCTCTTGTTCCTTCTGCGGCTCGTCTTCATTCCAGAGCGTCTTCACAACCTGCTGCTGAGGTAGTTTGTCCCATTGGAGTTGCTTCATTTTCGTACTCGGAGTTATGGCCATCTCTTTGCGATTGTTTCCAAACGCCGTGTTGGGCCCTAGAAGGGAATTTCTGGCAGAGCTGTGGGTAGAGCTTGGATTGGAGAATATGAGAGGGGGCGGAGGTGGAGCACCGGACATAGCTGTTGGGATCATAGTCTTCTTACCGAAGGGCGGTGGTGGAGGCGGCGGAGGCGGCGGTGGTGGAGGGCCAAGCGAGGATGACGCAACAGACTTTTTGAGCCCACCCGGTGGAGGTGGTGGAGGCGGCGGTGGTGGAGGCGGAGGCGGAGGAGGAGGTGGTGGTGGAGGCGGCGGAGGCGCACCCGTAGGAAGCTCTTCAGGTAGCGTCGATAGTGTAGGAGCAGGACTGCCTTCACGCGACGGAAGTGATTTACCTTTCGATAAGAAGTGTTTATTCAATTGTTCGGCAAACGAGCCTGCAGGTGTACCGCGTGAATTGACCGATCCTTCTGAGCTGACCGATGTAGAAGTTGTATCCCCCGTTCCGTTTGTAAAACCGCTTCGTGTAGATCTTCCAAATTCACTCTCGTCGTCGTTTAAAGGCGAGGCTGACCTGCTCGGATTGCTAGAATCGTTGGAAAAGCCATCCTCTCTCAATGCCAAAATGTTATTATGCTTGAATGTGTCTCCGCCAAGTTGCGCACGCTCCTTGCGATGCGGAGATCCTCGAATGCTACGAGAAGCAGTGATAGAACCTAGCTGGGGTGAATACTATGAAAAAGAAAATGAGTGATATGCGATCTCGATACAGTGCATACGATTACCAATTTTACCCCCGCAGCGAGTTGCTGCTGCACCTGTTCTCGAGCATCTGCTTCATCTGCGTCCATGAATTGAGACACTCTTCCAGTTTCGTCGACAAAAATCTTTTCGCCTGATGGTCCCTGGAAAAGCTTCTTACCAGAGGCCGCCGTTGTCTGGCCTCTTCTCATGCTGCCTTTTCGAGGCGTCGCCTCGTCGTCACCCTCTTCCTCATCCTCCCCAGTTGAACCCTTTGCACCTTTTGTTCTACGTCGATCTTTGCCTTCCAATATACTAATCGTCTTACGGCGCTGGAATGTCTTTTCAAGGGTTTCAACTAGAGCCTTGCGATCCATGGTAGTCCCTCCATCCAAAATTGTCTCTACTCCTTTGCCGACCTCCTTCAACATCCTGAACAACTCCATGATTTGCGCTTCGAGTTGATTGATCTTATCCTCATACGAGGCCTTCTGTTGTTCCATTTGGCCGTGTAACCTGGAAGTCGTTTCCCTGGACACTGCGAGCTTTTCCTCCAAGCCAGATATTTGGGCTTTGAGTTTTCCCGTAAGGCCTTCTTGACCTTGTGCAATTTCTTCCTCCAGAGCTTCCTTCTCAAGTTTAAGCCGCACTGCCAATGCACGGGCCTCTGCAGCTTCATCTTCAGCGATTTGATAGCGATCCGCCTCGTTGAACTGGGCAATGATCCTTTCAACCGAGTGGCCCATTCGCTGTTCGGCCCCCGCGAGCTTCTTATCCAACACGACGTCGGTAACAATTGAATCGAGAAGTTGATAATAGTGAACCATGGGTTGGCCTTCCTCTCGAATGAGAAGTAGATGTTGCATCATCGACAAAAAATAATTTTGCGCCCTTGTACCTTTCGTTTTGGCATAGATGGCATTGTAAACATCTTCAGGATTTGTCAAATCGCGGAGGATTTCCTGGTCCAAACGTTCCCGCAATTTCTTCTCATCCTCCGCAAACAAAACTTGAAGTTTCTTAATCTGTTTGTCAATACTCGGTACTCCAAAGTTTGCACAAAGTTCGAGAATCCGTTGTAATCCCGCGGACTGCATTTGGGATCGGTGGTGCAACCGGAGATCAAAATCATCCACGAACGCAAGAATACCATTAATGAGGACAAGATTTGAAAGCTAATGATATGTCCAATAATATCAGCACTGTGTTTCTCAAATAATATGGAGTGACCTACAGCGTATTCATTCAGTGAGCTATCAACACCGCCAGTGCGTCTGACCTCCTCACTGGCGCCAACCAGACTACCCATTTTGCCCCTTCCTGAAAGACTTTGCTCCATGGATTTGAACCAGTATTCATAACAGCCACCAGCCTCATTGTTGGAAAGGCTGAGAGTCTCCAGAGCGCTGATAACCAAAGGATGTGCTTGACCTTCATTCCAGTAAGTCAGAAACGAAAGAAGATCCACGAGACTTTTTCGAGTAGGAAGATGTGGTGTATTCAACGATGACGCAATTTGAGTGACTATCGACGGATGAGTCAAGGCTTCATCTGCAGCGAACTAGGACAGAAGGGTAGTCGAATCAACAACTAAATGCATGACTGGAGTCAAAGACTTACTGCAGTGTTTAAGATCTGCCTCAAGCATTTTACTACTTCATATTCCAATGCGGTATCGGATTCACGTCTGCATAAAAAATGTCACGACGAAGCGCTATTGAGCAATTAAACCACAAACCTTGACGGGCCCAGGCGACTGATATGCTGCAGCGTTTGCGCCAATACTGACGTTCCTTGGGTTTCAACAAATTCTCGAAACCACCTGAGTAATAGTCAGAATCTCGGTGCTAATATTGGGAATGCGGTCGCTGAGGTTCGCACCTAAGTTCCTTACTGCGAAGGGAAACAAGCAAAGTTCCTGCTTGTTTCGCAGTAATTGTCTTATCGAGAAACTTTTTGATGTACCATTCTGGAGATTCGGGTATAATTGCTGCAGGCTGGCCTGTCTCCATTTGCTTTTTAGATTGCTCCTCCCTTTGTTTCTCCTCCCTCCACCGAATATGCTCATCATTATACACCATATGCCATTTCTGGTCGATAGGAAGATCGGGCAGGTCACCAAGATCTCGCGTACGTTTGACATTTTCAAACAGCAGTTCGATTTCCGCGTCATTTTCCGGACGAGGGAAATGGAAAGCATCACTGTGGTGATGACGGTGGTAGAATTGAGATAGATGGGAATGATGGGAGCTGGGCTCCGAGTTTGCAAGGGAAGTAGCGTACTTAGAACTTCGATTTGCATCAGAGCGTGTTGTCATTCCAGAGGGCGGTCGCATTGTAGACGAACTAATGTTTCCCGGAGAATATTGGCCGAAATCTTGAGATCGTGTTGAAGACGAAGACGCCTCGCTGCGGCGGATCCGCGCTGTTTGTGGGGTAGAAAACTTGGACGGTGTCTGTGGAGAGTCGTCGTACAGAGTCGATGAATCGGCTGAAGACAGCGATACACTCGACGCATCCTGCCGGTATTGTTCATAGAGCCTGTCCCGTTCCATCCTGGTTCGCTGCGCTGTGAACTTATTGAGTTCCGTTCCAGACGATGTAAGGTCTGGATTTGTATTGGGTGCGGATATCCCTTTGAGGCCTTGGCTGAAAGTTCCAACGGCCATGGGCGAGCGGGCGGGTGCCGATAATTTATCATAGGGGACGGAGCGTTCATTAAGGTCTTGGCCGGATACTGAAGCTTGTCGTGGGCGACCCTTCTTGCGACCGAAAATGGTCGACATATGGGATATATTGGCAGGAATTGCAGAGGACCAGCCGCCTTTTTACTGCCGATGGTATGTTTGCGTCGCGCAAAAGTTTGAACCACTAACTCGAACTTCACCCCTGGATGCGGACTTTGAGCGCAAACAACTTGGTATCGGAGGAGCAGAGAAAATAAGAATAAAGTTAGGGATATCGAGACCTAAACGCGAGCCCAGACAAGGAGAGGCGAAGGCAGGCTAAGGAAGAGCCCGCCGTTGACGACGGCCACGGCGACTTTGGCAATAATATATTCTGGCCCAGTACTTGGTGATCCCTATTTTGTTGTGCGCATTCGATCACAGCAAACAATTCCACGTGACTCGGTTGCGAGGCTTTGGCGGCTAAATAGTAAATACCAATGCCACCGCATTTAAGGGTCATGGCAACACGCCAGTTGCAACAATTCCTCTGTACAGCATGTATTTATGAAAGGCGGAATAAAAATTGTATATCGGGATATGTTTTTATGAGACAGGACAAGTTCGAAAGAGTGGCTTATGGAGAACAAGGGAAGTCACAGGGGTATGGCAGCGGCCAACTGGAAAATAACAAGGACCAACAATTCTTCCTTCCAACCACTTGCTGGACAAGCCGTTGCCTTGCTTCACAGTCAACATGGCCGAGAATATATACAGCAAAGGAACTCGGGTTTGGTTCGAGGACAA
The DNA here is from genome assembly GCA_015484465.1 of Pholiota conissans. Lineage (NCBI taxonomy): Eukaryota > Fungi > Basidiomycota > Agaricomycetes > Agaricales > Strophariaceae > Pholiota > Pholiota conissans. The sequence goes on from MU155337.1 coordinate 21,686, forward strand.
AGATCATGCTTGGATATCTGCAGAAGTGCTCTCCGTCACGAAGGGTACCGACGATACCATCAAGCTAGTCTTTGTTGACGAGCGAGGAAAGGTCATCCATTGCTCATCCTCTCTCTACATCCGTACTCATACGATCAATGAATAGGAAATCACGCTTAATACCACTGGAAAAGAAATCAAAGAGGGAAAAGAAGGTCTCCCCCCTCTGCGTAACCCCCCTCTCCTCGAAACGGCCGACGATCTAGCTACTCTCTCTCATCTCAATGAACCATCAGGTGCGTCATTTGAAAGCACTGAAACCCTCTTTTCGCTAAAATGCACCATCTTCCAGTCCTTCACACTATACGGAATCGTTACGCACAACATAGCATCTACACTTACAGCGGCATAGTCCTAATCGCCGTCAATCCATTCCAACGTGTCACACTTTATGGCCCAGAAATTATTCAAGCGTACAGTGGCCGAAAGAGAGGGGAGCTAGAACCTCATTTGTTTGCCATTGCAGAGGATGCATACACAGCGATGCGTAAGGAAGGGATGGGGCAAACTATCATCGTTTCAGGCGAGAGGTACGCTGTCAGGACTCAACCCGGTTTTCAATGACTAATAACGCTGTAGCGGTGCTGGAAAGACTGAATCGGTTAGCTAGTCTCGATTCTGGTCTCCTATATATGTCTTATTTCCTCTATTTTAGGCCAAATTCATCATGCGATATCTCGCTTCTGTTAACCCCCCTGACGCGACCAACAAACCCAAAACCAAGTTCTCTCTTGATGATTCAAGCGAAATAGAGCGTCAAATTTTGGCTACTAATCCTATTCTTGAAGCCTTTGGTAACGCTAAAACTACTCGCAATGATAACTCTTCTCGGTTTGGGAAATATATTCAGGTTCGCCTATGGAGCTATTGACTTGTTTCCAACCAAACTCAACGAACATGGATAAACCCCTTAGATTCTTTTCGACGGAAAACAAGATATTGTTGGCGCCCGTATACGAACCTACCTCCTTGAACGTTCTCGTATTGTCTTTCAACCAACCACCGAGCGGAATTACCATATTTTCTATCAACTTTGCGCCGGTGCTCCTGTGAAGGAACGCAAGGATCTTGGTCTAGATGCAGATATCACCAAGTTCTTCTATCTCAAACAGGGTGGACCTTCATCGACTCCAATTGCAGGGGTGGACGACGCCGAAGAGTTCCGTGGAACCCAGCAAGCCCTTTCCACAGTTGGCATCAGCGTTGAAAAACAATGGGCTGTTTTCCGACTTCTTGCAGCACTCCTTCATCTTGGCAACGTAAAAATTATGCAACTACGATCCGATTCATCTATGGACGATAATGACCCTGCACTCGTGTTGGCCACACGTTTTCTTGGCGTCAATGCCGCAGAGTTCAAGAAGTGGACAGTCAAAAAGCAAATTCAGACTCGGTCTGAAAAAATCGTCACGTCTCTCAATGCAGCACAAGCCACGGTTGTTCGAGACAGTGTGGCCAAATTCGTCTACGCCTGTATGTTTGAATGGCTTGTGGCCATCGTAAACGAAAGCTTGGCTGGTGAAAACGGTGATGCCGCGGAGCGAGCAGAAATGTTCATTGGTGTTCTCGATATATACGGGTTTGAGCATTTCCAGAAAGTTGGTGCATTTATCGCCTCCATCAAAATTTTGCCTAAATCTTATAACAGAATTCCTTCGAACAATTCAGTATCAATTATGCGAATGAAAAATTGCAGCAAGAGGTATGATTTCATTATTATGAGCAATTTCTGAATACTCATCCTCCAGCCTAGTTCAATTCCCATGTATTCAAATTGGAACAAGAGGAATACGTCAAAGAAGAAATTAAATGGAAATTTATTGATTTCTCGGACAATCAGCCATGTATCGACGTTATTGAAGGGAAACTTGGTGTTCTGGCACTCCTGGACGAAGAATCTCGTATGCCTGCTGGGACTGATCCGTCTTTTTTGCAAAAATTGAACACGCAGATCCTTGGGAAATCCGAATATAAGAATGTATTCAAAAAGCCAAGATTCGGAAATTCTGCCTTCACCATTGCTCATTATGCCTTGGACGTCACTTATGAAGTTGAGGGTTTCTTGGAGAAAAACAGGGACACAGTACCTGATGAACAGATGACGCTATTGGCGGCTACCAAGAATCCTTTCCTCAAGGAGGTCTTGGATGCGGCCCTCAATTCTACCAGAGTTGTAGACGGTCCTCAACCATCTTCGCCAGCATTTTCTGATTCTGGCAGTGGCGGTTCCCGGAGATCATCTCTTATCCCAGATCCTGGTCGCCAATCATTAGTAGCACAGACCGCCCACAGTGGATCGCTGGCTAAGCGCCCGGGAGCTGCAACGAAGAAGCCAACCCAAGGCTCGATTTTCAAGGCCTCTTTAATTGCTCTTATGGAAACGCTCAGCACCACAAATGTGCATTACATCCGATGCATCAAACCTAATGAACTGAAACGTCCTTGGGAATTCCAGCCTCAACAAGTCCTTGGGCAGTTGAGGGCTTGCGGTGTTCTTGAAACTATTCGCATTAGTTGCGCTGGTTATCCAACCCGCTGGACTTATGAGGAATTTGCGGAGCGGTAAGCCATTCATGAGCGCAATATAGGCATTTGTCGCTAATCACTACCTTGTCAGTTACTATATGTTAGTGCCGTCCTCTGATTGGCAACCTATGATCCAGTCTATGGATTTGCGATCACTCTGTTCAACGATCTTAGCCAAGACAATTGCAGATCCGGACATGTACCAAAATGGTCTCACCAAAATATTCTTCCGAGCCGGAATGCTTGCTGCGCTTGAGTCATTCCGATCCGAACGTTTGAACGCCATGGTCACTGTGGTACAAAAGAATGTCCGGAGAAGATTGGCCGTGAAACGATACAGGAACCTCCGCGCCGCCACTATCAAAGTACAAACCTGGTGGCGTGGTGTCTTGGCAAAGAGATTGGTGGAAGGTATCCGCCGCGAGGTAGCCGCAATACGTCTACAGAAAGCAATCAGAGGTTTCTTGCAGAGGAAACGGTTTTTGGATATCAGAAATGGCGTTGTGCTATTCCAGAGCCGTATGCTGCCATTTCTTCTCTTTCAAACACTATTAGTCTTATCATCTTTAACGCACAGGTGTTCGCGGAATACAGGCGCGTCAGAAGTATCATCAAGAAAGGTCATCGCGAGCTGCAACGCTTCTGCAAAGCCTCTTACGTGGAGTGTAAGTGTTGCTCCCTCCACTTCTCGTGAATTTCCCTGACGACTGCCCAGTATTTCACGGCGCCAATTCCGTCATGACGTCCATCATGTTGTTTTCATCCAATCGTGTATTCGCCGTCGCCTTGCGCGCAAGGAATTGAAAGCACTTAAAGCAGAGGCTCGCTCTGTGTCCAAGTTCAAAGAAATATCATATCGGTTGGAAAACAAGGTTATAGAGCTGACACAAGCCCTTCAAGAGAGAAACGCTGAGAAAAAGAAACTTCAATCTCAGCTTGCGGAACTAGAGCAACAATTGCAGCAATGGATCAACCGCCATGAAGAAACAGACTCCCGCGCAAAACAACTTCAAGCCAATATTCAGTCCATGGAAGTCGAGCTATCCCAGCGTAACGAATTGCTTGCATCTAAAGCCGACCTGGAAAAGAAACTAGAGGATGCTATTCTCAAGGGGGTTGAAAGAGAGGCTGCGATCCAAAAGCTCACGGATGATATTGTTCGCCAATCAGCTCAGATCGAAAGCCAGCAGAGAATCATTGAAGCTACGCCTGCCCGCAACCAAGATGATAGCTCTGTGATTATGACACTCAAGAACGAAGTCAGCAGCCTGCGGGAACAACTTAACAGGTCGAATGCATTGAATGCCTTGACAAGGGGTTCCCGTGCAGACCCACCTCTTTCACCCACATTCGCTCCTAATCTTCGCATGGCGGATGCGAACGGACAAGTCAACGGCAATATCGGTGGTCAACATCGCGGACATCAGAGGAGGCATAGCTCTGCTGGTATCTTCGCGTTGGATTCAGAGGACAATCGTACGTCCTTCGACGACATTAGCCAGATCAAGAAAGCCAATGGCATGAATCCTCGCGCTGTCTCCGTCGCTTTCAATGGGGACGAGAATTACATGCGCTTCCGCTCTAACGGACTTGCAGATATTCGGGACTACGACGATCCCGCCGAGGAGAAGATCCGACTTATGCAAGACATCAAACGGCTCGATGAGGACGTATTAGATGGCCTGATCCGTGGCCTCAAGATCCCTGCTCCTAGCCTCACAAATCCATCAGCAGTCAAAGAGATCCTCTTCCCTGCAAATTTGATCAGCCTTGTCACCAACGAAATGTGGAAGTATGGCCTCATTCAAGAGAGCGAGCGATTTTTGGCAAATGTTATGCAAACTATACAAGCACATGTGATGGTGAGTTTCTTTCTGGACGTAGTGTCAGCGTTATTTGACCGCTACCTTTTCAGTCATTCACAGGCGAAGATGCCATCATTCCTGGCATTTATTGGCTGTCCAACGTCCATGAGATGCTCTCATTCATTTGCGTCGCAGAAAGTGACATGCTCCAAGGCATCGGACCAGGTGAAGAGAATGCTGTGCGTCCATTTGACTGGGCCGACTATGAAAGGCTAGTGTCTGTTGTGAAACACGACCTTGACAGCCTTGAATACAACATATACCACACCTGGATGCTAGAAACGAAGAAGAAGTTGTCAAAAATGGTCATTCCAGCTCTCATCGAGAGTCAATCTCTTCCCGGGTTCACTACAACGGAGGGAGCTGGAAGATTGTTCAATCGTCTTCTGAACTCCAACAGCACGCCAGCCTTCAGCATGGATGATATCTTGAATCTTCTGAACAAAGTGTGGAAGAGTTTGAAGAGCTATTACATGGAGGATTCAGTGGTCCAACAAGTCACCACCGAGCTTCTAAAACTTATTGGTGTGGCAAGCTTCAATGACCTATTGATGCGACGTAATTTTTCTTCTTGGAAACGAGGTAAGTAGTCACATCACACTCGCACTACCCAAAGCTAACCCGACTGATTCTAGCTATGCAAATACAATATAATATCACCCGGATAGAAGAATGGTGCAAATCCCATAACATGCCTGAGGGCACTCTGCAATTGGAACACTTGATGCAGGCCACCAAATTGTTGCAATTGAAGAAGGTCGGTCAACAGCTCATTGTTGAAGTTCTTGCACACTCATACGTTTTCAGGCAACCCCTGCGGACATAGAAATTATTTACGACGTCTGCTGGATGCTCAGCCCTATGCAAATTCAACGAATGTGCACGAATTATTACGTGGCTGATTACGAAGTGCGTCCTTTGACCGAACTCGCTTTTCATGGCTGATATTCACCAAATACCCACCAGAACCCGATTTCTCCTGAAATTCTGCGCGTCGTCGCTTCGCGAGTGCAAGCCAATGACAGGAATGATCACCTCCTTCTTTCGCCAGAGACGGAAGAAGTTGGCCCATATGAACTGCCTCTTCCTCGTGAAGTATCGGGACTGGAAACTTATGTCCCTGCGTATCTCAACGTCTCTCACTTGCGGCGTCTAGCTGCCCTGGTTTCATAGCGGGCCTATCGATTCATGATGACCTATACATTTCCCTATTTAATATACCTCGCATTGTCAGATTGTAGCCTTACTTGCAATGCTTTATTCAAAGGTCCTCTTTTAGCATTTCTGGGAATACATTTTTTACCCACTCACATTCTATGTTGAAGAGATGAAAAGCGTACAGCCATCGATCACTTGATTGGCTAGTACTTGATCATTTTGAAGAGGAGTGTCCCGTCCTTCCTCTGCTTGAAATAGTAAATGGAAATTCAAGGGCTATGTTCAGGTTAACGCAAGGGTATTATTTGTCGTGGTAGAATTCTAACAGACCGGATTACCAGGAAAAGACAGTTTAAGTTGTTGAACCGCAAGGTCTAAAGCTCTGCCAGTGACTACAGTCTTCATTGAGGGGATAAGTGCATAGACAATAATTTGAGAAGTAATATTGGTCGCAAACCTTTCGGAACCAGAAAATGTGTTCTTTTTCGTCGACCATTAATCTAACATGCAGCCGTTGGTCAGGAGGCAAGGAAGCAGATTTATCCTTCGGATCTGCAGGAGACGCTCGATGGCGCATTTTCATGACTTCCATTTTCTGCCATTGAGCTAACTTGGCGGAGTCCGTTGGGGGCTTCCTCGTAGCAAGTTTGAAGGGCTTCGTAGTATATAAAGACGCTTTGGATTTGAATTCCTCCGTTTTGATGACAACCGATGGACATTGATGAGTGTCGGGATGCCGATGGCTACACAACGATTTCAACACAGAACTGCATTCAGAGATAACGAGCATACTCCACGCAGAAGGACTTGTGGCAAGCCGCACAACTCTCGCCCGATATTCGGAGACAAAGTTTGTCGCAGTCGTTAAGCGCGCAACGCGGAAGTTGATCAGAAAAGACAGGGAGATCGGATTTGACGTTGGCGTTCAAAAGCGGACACGCATGCTGATCTGCGGGGAAGTGCTGGGAACAAAAGGCTTTGGCGCAATGGCAGGTAATGGGGAGGAAGTCGAGAGCATTGCAGTTGTGTTGAGCGCAGTGAGCGCCAATCTGGGGAAGGTCCATAGTGACTGTGACTGCGCAAGTCTGAACTGCGCTTGTTTCTCCTTTACCCCTACCCCCCACCATGAATCTCATCGTAAGCACATCATTGCCACCCGATATGTCGATTTCATTTCTTCCTAGGAGACTCTCTTTGGGCGCACCGTTACGCCCGCGGAACGCCTCCGCCAGCACCAACGTTCACTGACAAAGGCACAGCGTGAACTTGATCGCGAACGCTCCAAGCTTGAGCAGAGTGAGAAGAAATTGATCATGGACATTAAGAAGAGTGCAAAGGCCGGAGAACTGGTATGCGCCTCTCATCCTCCGGCATTAAGCTTTTGAACACGGGCTTGTTCATCGTTTGCAGAACGCGTGCAAAGTAATGGCGAAGGACCTCGTACGGACCCGTCGCTACGTGCACAAATTCTATCAAATGCGCACCCAGCTGCAAGCCGTCAGCCTGCGCATACAAACTCTAAGGAGTAACCAACAGATGGCCGATGCCATGCGAGGTGCCACCCGGGCATGTTCTTTTGTTCCCGGCTGTTGGGAGCTAACTAACTTGGTCACAATAGGCAATGGCCTCGATGAATCGCGGGCTGCAATTGCCTGCCATTCAGAAGATCATGAACGAGTTCGAGAGGGAGAGCTCTATGATGGACATGAAGGAAGAGATGATGTCCGATACCATTGATGATGTCATGGACGGTGAAGAGGACGAAGAGGAGGAAGGAGACAAGATCCTCAAGGAGGTACTCGACGAGATTGGCGTCAACCTTTCTCAGCAGGTACTGTATATTTGTCTAAATATCCCTTCATTCCTTAATCCCCTATTCCATTCCAGCTCACCGATGCGCCGACTGGTATTGCTACTGCCTCCTCTCCACTTGCCAACAAACTGCCAGTAGCCCTAGGTGAATCAGCCCCTGCATCGACCTCACGCCCAGACCTGTCACGTAGCGACAATTCAGGCGGCGGCGGCAGCGGCGTAGGTGCCACGGATGAGGATGCACTTCAAGCTAGGTTAGACGCCCTACGACGCGGATAAATACCCACACGATGACAGCATGGATTAAGTTCTGGCAATGTACATGTATAATTAATCTCTACGGCAGGACTCATGGCCCCCATTGTTTCCATTATATTTTCAGACTAGCAATCGCCCGTGCTTCATGCGGTCCAATTTTCCATGAAATACCAGAACCATTGTAGAACTCGTCAACATCCTCGTCCTATCAGAAAGTAAACTAAACAGCAAGCATTACAAAGTATGCCACTTACACTATCCAGATTGAGAAGGGTAGAAATTTGCTGCAATCTCAAGAATTTCTCTCGAATGTCACCGAAGGTCGTTTGCGATGCTAGATAACTTATGATGGCCCTCAAGTCGCGATCGAAACGCACTGCACCGAGCTTCGACACCGATTAGCAAATATAGCATGTCATATCTCGCTGACTTTACCTCGGTATATTTCAGACTCATTACAAATTTCTCCCATGGCTTGAGCAGGACGTCTAGGACAAGTCCAATAAAAAGTCGATAATTTGATTCAGAAAAGGTGTCCTGCAATACTGTCAAGTAAAATATACTTGGAACCGAATATTTAATCGGGACTAACCTTGTAGCCGTCTACCAGTCCCTCCCATGCTTTGATGAATCGTTTGCGAGCTAAATCTTGATAGTCGGCTGTGGCATAACCATCCTCATCCAGAACGTATGAGATATCCTTGTAGATATCAGGGATAAATGTTCTCAACTTAGGTCGCAGTAGTTGATTAAAGAGTTGTTCGATCCCAGACTATTAGATAGAAATTCTGGGTCAAGAGCCATGTGACAAGCTGTTCTAGTGCTCACTCGAAGGGATGATTTCAGCCTCGTTGTCAAGGTAGACAGCGACGAGATTCTTTCCCTAACCATAGATTGCTCTTCTTCAATAAAGTGTTGTGTTATTAGAGCACTGTCGCATAGATCATGAATCAGGCGTTCCAAATGAGACACTGAGACATCAAAATCATTGAGAAGTATCTGCAAGAATTCATCCATTTTTTTGAACAAAATGTGGTTGCACGGAAAATATTACTCACAATAAAGGTAATTCGATTTTCTCGCTCAGCTCTATCAGGTCGCGTGTTCGAGGGAGTGCTGTAATTCTTGTACACATCGTCAGATTTCCGTTTGATCACACCCATGTAGTCTCGGTCAATGACATCTCGAAGTTGGTGTAATGTCTTTTCAACGGCGCTCAGAGAGCCTGTTGTCAGGAGTCTGGTGGTCACTGCTTTGAGAATATAGAACACATCATCCGGGGTTGTGGTGGTAATTGGTGTCTGCAGCATATCAGGCGAAGAGAGTCTATGTGCCTGTGGTTTGAGTCAATATCAGCAAAACAAATAAAGAGGGTGCCAAAAATTTAGCAACCTTGTCAACGATAGTACGTGTATACCATATTTCTAAAGGAATGTAATACGACCTGACGAGTTGTTCAAACAAGTTTTGGGATGCAGTGGTAGCAATTATATCAGCTCCATCTGACGTTCGTTTCGGTTCTATATTTGCAGGTATAGCTTCTTCTTCTAGAGGAGCATGTAGGATATCTTCCTATGGAAATTTACTTGTTTCGTTCGTTATATCAGGTTGAATGAATGAAAAGCGTACCTTCAGGGCCTCGGAAAGGAACTTCTTAAATAAGTTCCACCGACCAATCATGGCAGCAACTTCTGAAAGAACTTTGTCGATTTCCCGCGGGTCTATTGTTGTCTCCTCGCCAGCCTGCCGTCGGAGCATAGAGGAGAACATAGGAATTGGTGGATTGTTTAGAACTTCCGCTAGCTGGACAATCGTTTCATTGAAAGTTGGAACTATATGCGTTCGGTATATCATACCTTCCGTTGCATTGCTCTATCTTCCTCCCAACCTTCCTTCAGAGTTTTCGTTACTCTGTCGCTTTCTTCCAGCAGCCGTCGAACCACGTTCTTCATTTTTCCGGGACCATAATATTTTTCTACAACGGGTTGATGCTGGTCGACAATCATGGCGATGCTTTCGAATAATGATGTTAACGCCGTAATATAATACAAAGGAGAGGATGCTGCAAGTGGAAGTTAAGCAGCGATGGCAGAACAAGCAAAGGAAGGAGCTACTCTTCGCTGACGCCGGCGACCGAATGCGGACCAATTCCACAACAAAGGTCGCATATGCGTCAAGGCCCTCAGCTTCCCATCCTATTGACGGAAAGAGTTTGAAGAATCGACTCGTTGCATTTGAATCGCGGGCCTTAGCTGCTTCTGCAAAATTCTGGCGGAAGACGGATAGCAGCTTTTCTCTTGCCAATTGCAACGTCTGACCAGGTGGCAAATGATTCTCTGCAGTTGGCTAGAGAGACAGAGTCAAATGAATTGCGGACGCGATGGTTGAGAGATCACGGACCACAGCAATCCCTGCAAAAGGACCAGAAATAACCTCTGCGGGAAGTGACATTGCCCGTGCACAGTGTCTCGTTGCAGACTCCCAATCCTGACTATCAATAGAGGCCTGTAGATCTGATAATGAAGACTGAAAGATATTGAGACAGCATACTTCGTGATGAAGTTGCAAGGAGTGTCACCTTGAGTTCCATGACCTGACCGACACGTTCGCCTGCTTCTCTGACGCGTCCCATCTCCTCATCCAAAGAGCGCACCTTGCTGCCTACCCTATCTGCTGTCTTGGCCGTATTGGAGACCCTTTTTGTCAACAAGCTGGCTTCTGCCTGGAGTTCATCGAGATGAGGAATGAGGGATTGGAGACGGCTCAATGAAGAAACAATAGGCTCTCTGGCTTTGAGCAGCTGAGCAAGTGAGTTGGATAGCTCTGCTTCTTCGGATTGGAACGCAGAAAGACATGACAATATTTCAGGAAGAGTGGTGAGGGCTCTGGGATCCTTACGAAGTTCTGCGAGTGACATGTTGCATTGTGGTGGTATTGTGAGGAATGCATCGCGCCCCCCTATTACATATATGGGCAGGCTGACTTCAACCACATATATTTCTTGTCTCTCTTCTCTTCACCCATAGCATGTTTCCTGACAGGCAGGATTCCAACCTCCGCACTCACCACGACGTCCTCACTACATTTCTAGGGCCCAATCGACGGCGGAAGATTCTCTATGCCATTTTTGCCCTCTTAGCTGTTGTTGTTCTCCTTTTTGGGCGGGAGGCCTACCTCTTTACCGACGCTTCAGACAATCATTATCTCACCCCGACCCCCAGCCAACCACCCAGCCAAGACGTAATTGTTCATGTATCTCCTCCTCCTCCTCCTCCTCCTCCTCTACCACACAATGAAACCGTTGTATTCTCGCTCATCATGTGGTCTGAGGATTCTGCCGCAGAAGGTGCCCAATTGCTCAAGGTACGCGTTTCGCGCGCCTAATTTTGACCCCCTTCTAAAACTCAGCCTTCAGACAATATTTATGTATACCAGTAAACCCATTGACGTGCACATTATCTGTGATGACAGTGCAGAAAACCTGCTCCGCAAGCGGCTGACTTTGATACAACGGCCTGCATACCACACTCGTGTCTGGTTTCATAAACCGACATGGCAAAGCATGGTTGACCGCGTCGAACGCGAGGGTTCAATAAAAACTGACCATTCAGCTGGTCTTCGTAAGTTCCTTGGTGTTTCTTCTTGGCCCGGGCTAATTCTTGTTTCAGCTGGGTTAATGAAGCTCTTCATCCACGAGCTTCTTCCTCGAAATGTCACAAAGTCGATCTTTGTTGACACTGATGCCCTGCTTATCGCCGACCCTGCCCTCCTCTGGGACCAATTTTCTACCCTTCGCCCTACCACCGCTATCGTCATGGCCAGCCATCCCGATCAAAATGCCCCCGAATGGCACAATGCCTCCAGAATTTGCTCATGTATCATGCTTCTCGACCTTGAAAAACTGCGCGACCTTCGTATGATGGATTCAAGTATATACCGCGAGCTCGGAGGCGTTAAGGCATTTTCTCCTGAAGCATTCGTAACCATGTACGGTCTACCAGGAGGAGATGGTAAAGGCAAATATGACAACGTGCGACTGGGTGACCAAGGTTATTGGTGGGCAATTGTGGACCATCGTCGGGACCTGTTCGAACCTTTGAAGTACGACTTTGAAGTAACATCTTGTCTTCTTCAAACGTATAACATCGGGCTGGGAGATGAATTGATTACTATGGAGGAAGAACAAAAACATCAAATATTTACCAAAGATACCCCCCAAGAGGTCAGCTTCATGAAAATTCCATCCATCATACTCTCACTCATCTGTTCTCTCTGTGGTTTGTAGGGCATTACAATACTTCCAAAGCTTCTTCATTTGTACGTGAATCATTCTCTTTCGTATCATGCTTCCCCCTGATCAAATAAATAGCAATTGTCTACATGGAACGGCGCGATATTATGAATGGTCTGGCTGGTCAGACCCCAACGACATTCTGACAAAACGTTGGGGTCCAGCAATGACATTCCATGTCGGGTACAAATGGATATGGCTGAATAGAGGTCGCGCAGACAACCCCGAACACACATTGGAGATGATATCCATCCCTAACGCCTCCTTCGATGATCAGCTTCAGCTGGCGAACAAACAACATGCTCAGTCTTAGTTGCTCTCTATTTATGTGATATTTGTATGATATTTTTGCTCCAATCAGTCGACTTTGTTATGCTCTTGGGAGGCTGTACTTGGAGGACTGGATCCAGTTATTGGAAATGTCTTCAATAGCTCTTGAAAGCAGTGAGTTCACGGTTTGAGGATTGCTTCCATTTCCCTCAAGGTAATATTTTATCTAATAAAACTGGTCAATCTTGATGAACATACCAAATGCAATAATCATACCTTGGGCTCCGTTCCACTTGTCCTTGGGTTAGGTAGTGGACCATCAGCACTGGAAAGACTAAAAAGAGATAACTTACCTTAGTGTCAGTACTAATTTTACCTTTTCAATGGGGTCCCCCGCTCTAACTTGAATCATATGGCCAGAAGAAAGTGGAAGAGATGGCGTGAAATCTGGAGGATTCCCACTGTCGTATCCTGTTGTCAGATCAATGATCCTATTGATATTAAGACCTCCCAAAGTCTTAGGGTATGTAGACAAATCATCTGTTGGCTACATTGCAAAAGTCAGAATGAAGCATTGAGACCAACAAAGCTGTCAAGGATACTCACATCTCGTTGCCGAATGTGGGCAAATATTTCATCGGTAATTTTTGGGTCTGTTGACACAAAGTAGCTGTTGCTTGTCTGAACCTCGTCAACACAATAGCTTGGATTTATGAAGCCTTTTAATGTTACCTCAAAATACCCATATCTACATCAAACTTGTGGTCAAACATGCAAAATTTCTTTCAGAAAAATCCCTGACGGACCGCTTGTATAGCTCTTGCAAATGGTCGTAGATTGTTTTGCCTTGTGCGCGTAATGAAGCAACCAGCTCCGCAAACATGACCTGCAAGCAATTTCAAGAATTAATAAATAATGAGGGATGGTAAGAAATGAATTTACCGTGGCAGCAACACCATCTTTATCTCGGATCTGGGTTCCAAACATAAAACCAATTGCTTCCTCGTATCCGAAAGGGACATCGTATCCATCATCCACTAAGTTCAGACCAGTGTTACCAATGAATTTGAAGCCTGTAGGGATACCCATGAATAAAGAGGTTCCTTGCACACTGGGTCCTGAGCCGTACCAGTCAGGCATTCAGCGAACTTGAACCCTTCGATCTTGGCCATTTCTTCAATCATCTTGGAGCTAACCGTGGAAGCAACGATGGCCAGTTTATTGACAGGCTTTCCTGACGATTTGTAGGCCTGCAAGACCTGACTCGCAAAAAGACTTCCAAGTTGATCGCCAGTGTAGAGTATCCATTCTCCGTTTGGGCTGGCAAAACAGGTAAGATTATGTCGGCTAATATATATATTGAATCCCACCGTTTCTCTGCAGCAGTGAATCTATCAGAATCCGGGTCTTGCGCCAGGACATAGTCGGCTCCAATAGTGTTCGCAGTTTTCAGCGCCAAATCCTGCGGTGTTGGATATAAGGGTCATCTTTGTGATCGTAGAAAAATCTGAGTGCATTACCAATGCGCCTATACTCGTTGTTAATCAACTCGATGATATACGTTTGATTCCAGGCAATCTCACCTTTCTCTTCAGGATTTGGGAATTTGACAGTGGAAAATTCTGGGTCTGGTTGCTGTTGCTCCTTGACAGGAATGTACGGAGGAAATCCATACAACTCGAAAGCTCTCTTCACAAACGGATCCCCCACGCCATGCAACGATGTGTTCACAAATTTGACAGATAGCTGACGATTTAGGGCGCTGTCGGCATTAGTCAGAGAGAAGAAACTTGCACGTAAGGTTAGCCATACTCGGTAGAGCTCAGAGTTTTGAGGTAGTCGAAATAATCGTTTCTCAATTCCTCGGTGAGGTCGACCGTAAGGGAAGACGAAATATTGGCATCAAGTTCAGATGGCTGAGGCTGCAAGTCGGCTTGTATAGACAACGCTATACCTTCATCATGAGGGGAGATGATCTACATACCGTTCAATTGGGGTAAAATGACAATCTATAAAAAGCCCGCACCTGAACTGCGTTTTCCCAGTATACCTAGTAGTGTCCCAACAAGGTTCAGAGGTAATTAACGTCAAACTTCCAAGCTGCTGCAATTACCTTGTAACCATTATCTTGCTGCAAAATAGCTCTCAGTTTCGACTTGATAGTGATACAGAAGGATGATCCACCTTTGGATTATGGCTCGCTTTGAACAATTGTAAGATTATTGAACGAAACACATTATATGGATTGCAAAACAAACTCGCCTGTGATCATAACACCACACGCTGCATTCAATTTTTTGACTCCAAATGGTACCCTTCACAAATATCAGTGTATGTTTATCCAGCTATCTGATGCATCAAAACACCGACTAACATCGGGGTGTGGTTGAGGCCTTGAAGAGGGTAGACTCTGAAGCCCTTCGCGACAAATATCTTCGCTGTTAAATCTGCCCAGTGTTCTGAGTGATGCCTATGATCATGACCAACAACAAGCCCGCGCATTTTCGCATTTGTTACATGCTTCAAGACGTATTCCGCAAGTCCCTGTGTGATTGTCAGACCAAATCGACCACGCCGCAACAATGAAGCGCACCTGGGAGGTTTGAATAATAATAAGATCTTGGAACGATATAGGTATAAGTTGCATCCCGATGGCTCATAGATAGCAGCAGCAACCGACCATTCATACGGGACCAACCAGCTTCCATTCTGCCCCGGAGGCCTATGCGTTCTAGATCAGAACACGATGAAGCCATTGGAAACTCATATTACAAACCAGCGGTACCAAATTCAATACGCGTTCTGCGTAGCCCTCAGAATGTGCAGTTTCTTCGAGGAGATGAGAAAGATACCTCAGGCGCTTATCGAGTTCATCATACTCCTTACGATCCCAGAGGGACTGAATTTCGTGACGCGTCTCAGGGTTCTGAATTTATGAGCTCTATGACTGGAAACTGACAGAGGAAAATGAATACCGGGTCGAGGATAAGCCATTGGTCTACAAGATCTCTCAAGGACATGAGTGAAGAGAGGAGAATGCGTTAAACCGGTAACTTGATGTCCGGCACGGAGTTCGGGCTCTCATGTGCCACCCCCGCTTTCCTGTTCCTCCGCCCCATGTCTTTCTTCTTCCACGCCCCCGCGCCCTTGTCTGCAGTTTGGACGGTCGGAACCAGGTCTCAAAGCACTCCGATTGCCATAGCTTTTGCTGGCGGCGCTCTATGGCGCGACCTCGGTCCTCCACCCCGCGACGCGCCCGTATACATTTCGTTAACAGCTGCGAATCCCCGAGGCGCGACAACTGAGGAGACATATGTACAATGTCAGGCAAAATTAGACGAGGGGGTGCGCTATTATCTTTGCTACCGGTTGTGCCTCTAAAGTACATATTTTTTAGGCAGACGACCGTACCATTTCCATTCCTTCAACTTGGCTGAAGACCTACCCAGGGGTCTTCGCATCGCAGTCTCCAAATGGAGTCTTGGTACAATTGATAACTCCAACTACATTGACGTCGGTTGTTGTCACTGCTCTATCCAATGAAGCATATGTTCATGCCTGCAGCGATGGTTCCGCATTGGAGCATCATCTTTTCGAGGACCAGGCGATTTTGCGGCAAGGAGATGTTCTAGGCACGCCCAACGAAAAACTGACGACGAATAATCAAGTTGATTTGCTGCAATATCGGCTGGATATGGTGGAACCTGTATTGCAAGGTCTAGCAAAGCGTGGAGAGACGAAAATAATCATTTTAGCCTCGCAGGACGACCCCTGTGCAATTGACATCGACTCTCTGGAAGATATTTCCGAGGAACAAGACGATCAAGATGATGATTTTGAAATTAATGAAAACTTCCTCGGAAACTCTGTCCTTAGCACTTCTGCATCTGAACTTGTTCTGAATCACAAGATTCATGCGGACTATCCTAATGGTCATGCTGAAGACCACTCTTCGGGGCTCTCACCGAAATCATTTACTCATCCACCTGGAGTAGCTGAGGATGACCGCACTCTGTATCTCCGCACTACTGAGCTAGGAAGATTGGGTGTTCTCAGTGGAGATTGGGTACGTTGGATCAATAATATTTGGGTATAGGCTGGTGTTTTCTCACCAAATAAATTAGGCAATTGCCAATGCGAAATCATCAAACTCTCGTCTTGTCCGTATCGTGGCAAACGATGTTCTAACTGAGCTACCGTGCGTCTTGTTCTTACGATGCACATTGGAATCTCAGTTCACCTCTTGCAGAAACACCATTACAGGATCACCACTATTACTACACAATATAATCAACGATGAAGTGGAATCATATTCATCACAGCTGCCCCTTATTTTCATTCGACCGAGCCCATTTGGAGCTATCAACCCCGCTATACCGACTGCTCGCAGTGTAACCATTGCCCGCGTTGCTTCGCCTATATCCACGAATCGTCAATATCAACATTTATTTTTAAATTCATTGAAGGTATATCTAGATTCAACTCGGCGACTCATGAAGCAAGGCGACCTAATTATCGTCTCAATCGACACGGATTTCTCTCGTATATCAGTCGAAGATACCAAACAGGACAATGCCACTGGACCAAATGAGAATACATCCTACTTTGCGTGAGTTTATTTGCGTGTCACAGCAGCCAAAAGTTGCAAAATCTGAGGCTACACACAGATACCCTAATCATGCACCTCGGTTAAATGAAGCCGTATTTTTCAAGGTTACAAACATTGAGTATGATGTAGTTTCTCGTGCGAGCTCTTCTACGCAAGACCTTTACACAGGCTCAACGCTTGGCGAACTTGGGTGTTGGATTGACACCTCCGTCACCCGAGTAATACAAGCTGGCGTTGAGTATTCCCGAGTCCCTGATGTTCGGTCATATGTGGGCATTGGTAAAATCGTCTCTCTTCTAATAGATAAAAACGCTCTGATAAATTGTTTATCTTAGATATACCTGGCAGCAATATACTAGCAAAACTATCCGCACAACCTTTCTCTTATCTTCTCAGTCCTCAAAGCCCATTCTCTAAAATACTTTCTTTGACATCTGCAGCTCTGTTTCAAAAAGCAGTAGATTATGATCTCCAACTTTCCTTCCTTCTCAAGGGCGGCCGCAGCATAGGCAAGTTCACCGTAGCTTCCTGGGTTGCTCAACAACTGGGACTACATTTGTTTGAGGTGAGCACATGCGTGTTAATTGTTCATTCTAAATTAATTAACCATGGGGCATGCTCCAATAGGTGAACTGCTATGATATCATAGGAGAGTCCGACGTAAAGACGGAGGCTATGCTTGAAGTTCGACTTGAACAAGCTCGGAGTTGCACACCGTGTCTTCTTATTCTCAGACACCTTGAAGCGCTATCTCAAAACACACAAGCCGCGGAGCCCGGCAAAGGTATAGCAAAGAGATACATACTAAGGCGTCAAAAAGTCTAACAAGTCATTATTACACAGAACCTTCGATTGTCAACGTCCTACGCGAATCACTAGTTAACATGCAAAGCAGTTGGCGTTTGACAGGCTATCCTGTTATCGTTCTTGGAACAACAAGCGAGAGTGGTCGTGTACCTCCTAGTTTATTGAGCTGCTTCAAGCAGGAGATTGTATTTGAGGTATGTTTGTTGAAAGCATAGTGCAATTGTTGCACTCATCGCACACCAGGCTCCGAATGAAGGTGAACGCCTTGAAATCATTAACTGCCTTCTTGCAGATGCGAACATAGGCCGGGATGTTTCCCTCCAGAACATCGCTACCCAAACCGCTGCTCTTCTAGCAGGCGACCTCCGGGACCTAGTCGCCCGAGCCAAGACCGCTTCAGTGGAGCGCACCATGAACACAAGGTAGGCGTTCATGTCGCAAACTATGATTTTTCAACTTGGAATGAGCCAACGTTCTTCAATAATAGATCATCCCGCATCTCACTTGGCCAAATTTCCCTAACTGCGGCCGATTTTGACGTGGCGCTTGGCACAGCACGGGCCTCATACTCAGAGAGTATCGGTGCTCCAAAAATTCCTTCTGTATCATGGGACGATGTCGGAGGCCTTGCCCATGTGAAGACCGACATCCTTGACACCATCCAGCTGCCACTGGACCACCCGGAGCTTTTCGCGGATGGGCTGAAGAAGCGTTCCGGCATCCTGCTATACGGCCCTCCTGGCACTGGGAAAACCCTCATCGCAAAGGCCGTCGCCACCTCCTGCGCACTCAACTTCTTCTCTGTCAAGGGCCCCGAGCTACTGAATATGTACATCGGTGAATCCGAGGCTAATGTGAGGAGGGTATTTCAGAGGGCAAGAGATGCGAAGCCGTGCGTGATCTTCTTTGACGAATTAGATTCAGTGGCGCCCAAACGTGGGAACCACGGGGACTCTGGGGGCGTCATGGATCGCATTGTGAGCCAGCTGTTGGCTGAACTCGATGGGATGGCGGGTGGGGGAGAGGGCGCAGACGTATTTGTGATTGGAGCGACGAATAGGCCAGATCTACTAGACCCTGCGCTTTTACGTCCTGGGAGGTGTGTCTGTCTGTCTGTCTGTGTGCGCGCGTCAGCTTCTTTCTTTTCGAGTTTAATACTTTTGTCATAGATTCGACCGCATGCTGTATCTTGGCGTCAGCGATACGCACGAAGCGCAGCTTAACATTCTCGACGCGCTGACACGCAAGTTCAGGCTCGACCCAGCGCTGGACCTTCGAAAAGTCGCAGAGAAGTGCCCATTCAATTACACTGGCGCAGACTTTTATGCGTTATGCTCAGACGCCATGCTTAATGCCATGTCCCGCAAAGCCGAGGCAATAGAGGAGAAGATTCGTACGTTTTATCTGCATCAACTGTAAACTGGTGCTAACACCCATCGACTGCCTTTGCAGAAGCCATCAACGCTGAACCAGGCCCACACGCCCATCCGCACCCTTTGACTCCACAATATTACCTGGCCGAGCTTGCGACACCAGAGGAAATAATGGTGTATGTTTCGGATGCTGACTTTCAACGCGCGTTGGACATGCTCGTGCCTAGTGTGAGTCAAGCGGAGATGGCGCACTACGCCGAGGTGCAGCGACGATTCTCGCAAGCCAAATCTATCGAAGGGGAGGCACCATGAGTTGGTACAATTAGTAATCATAATAAGTTCTTTTAATGCATCCACTACCAATGGCTTTCCCGTTTGCAAATTAATCCTGAGAAATCCAAGAGAGGTGCACTTCACAACAAAAGAAAATTGACAGGTTATAGGATTCTATGTATACTACATAAATCAGGGGATACAAGCAAGTAAGTATGATGAAAAGGTAATACACGCTTGGGACAACAAAAGTGCAGAACAAAGATAATTAACCTTCCAACGCCGCCAATTGCGCTTCGTTATACGCCTCTGCATCCTCCATGAGCTTCTCTTCAAGCTTAGCTACCCGCGCCTCAGACGCCGCCTGCTCCTCTACTAGCTCCTTGTACCGCATTTGCAAACCCCCCTCTCTCGTTTCCAGCTTCTCTACCTCCTCTTTCAGCGCTGCCGCCCGCCTCGGACCCACGGCCTCCTCGTTCGCACGCAGACGTGAAAAGCTCTCATATTCAATCTTGCTCTTCTGAAGATCCGCGAATGCGGTCGTCAGACGCGTAGAAAGAGCCGCGCCCCGAGCCTGATACCCGCCCAGCACGACGCCGAGTTTCTTCTCGCTCTTTGCTGCCTTTGCTGCCTCCTTCGCCATTGCTACTCGCCGCGTTTCTAATAGACTCGTGTATCCAGCCACGCGCGCTTCTGGTGTCAGCAAACTGGGGTTAACGAGGCGCTTGGTCGATGAATCGTATGCGAGACCGGCGCGGACAGTTGCCCAGGCATTGGACTCTTCAATAATCTCGGTCTTCGCGATCTTGAGCAAGCCATCCTTGAGCTGCGCAGGAGACGCCGAAGGGAAACCCACCAGCGACGCGAGCTCCAGGTGAATTTCCGCTGCAGCAACGGCGAGCGCCTCGTCGTCTGGCATGGCATAATTTGATTGAGCCCCTCCGGGATGCGTAGTGCCTGGAAGTGGGTACGAGAGTGCGTCGTGCTGCAAGAGTTGCGCCAGTTCGGCAGAAATTAACTTTTCCGCAGCTGCCCGTTCCTCGTCTTGCTCGTCATCTTCATCGTATACGCTCAGAGTTTGTAAGAGAATCGCGACATCAACGTTTGCTGGCCGTGGTAATCCGCGCTGCACAGCTTGTGAACGGCGTGCAAGCGCCTTTCGCTCTTCTTCTTCTTGCCGACGCTTAGCCGCCGCATCCCTATCTGCTGCATCTTGCACACTCAATACCTTCCCATCGCCCTCAGCCTCTTCGTCGTCCGGAACGAGCAGCTCAAAGTTGTTCTCTGGCTTTGGTAAATTCATGAAGCCAGCCTTGAGAGCACGTCTTGCAGACATCTCGCGCAAGCGTGGTGTCTGGCCTGGAAGTGCAGCATAGTCTCCAGGGTTGATCGACAAGTTATCGCGGAGAGGAGTGCGGAGAGGAGTGCTGGAGACACCGCCCGGTGTAGCCAAGACGTCATTACCAGCGCCGTCGCGAGGCGTAGCCAAGGGGTTGGGGGTGAAGCCGACCTGATGGCGGGGTGTCGCGCTCTCAAAGCCAGTACCGCCACCTGGGCCCAGATGCACGGGCGTATTCTCGTCGCCGAGGAGAGGTGTCTGCACCATGGACATATTACGCAAATTGCGAGCCTCCATCATGACATTGTCATCTAAAGGAATAGAATTGAGCAAGTTGTAAAAATCACGATGGAAAGGTTGTCAAAAAAAAACATACGTTGAGGAGCAGTTCTTGGTGTCCGGGCCATTCTTGCAGCTTCTAGCCCCTCATAGTCACTGAGCAACTTCCCACTGGCATCACTACCACCGCTGACAAGAGCCTTGGCATTCTCTCCCGCCTGGCCGATCTTGACGATTTCTTCGAGCTCTGACTCGCCAACCTGGGCTGTAGGTAGCACAAGCTGCCGCCTGCGTCCAATAGACTCGGCCTCCTTAAGTTTCTGAATCTGCGCGTCGCGGGCAGCAATGAATTTGGTTTGATGCTGCGCACCCTCGCCTTCTTTGCCCGCGGCATTCTTCCGTTGGCGCTTCTTGCGCTCGGCCTCTTCCTCCTCGGGTTTGCGCTTGTTTTCGAGGCGCCGCAGAGTCTGACCCACTGGAGCTGCAGCGACGCGGGCCTGCTCCTCCGATGTGTCATAAAACCCAGGCGCCGCCTTTTTCTCGAAAGGAATGTCGGCGTTGTACTATTAAGAAAAGAAAGAGATGAGAAAGAGAGTCCAAAAAGGAAGCAAGACAAGCATACATCCATGCCCTTTTTCTTAGTCTTGTGACGCATACTGATGTTTGGGAGAGAGGGAGAGAGAGCGCGCCATTAGCGGGCAATCAGGCAATGAGAAATGGGATGGCGTACATGATACCAGCCGCTTTGAGTTCGCGCTTTTTCTGCAAGACGGCAAGCCTGCGCGCTTCCTCTAGCTGACGTTCGCGGGCTTTCCGCTTCGCCTTCTTTCCCTGGGTGTTGGCGAGACGAGCACGAGCCTCTGACAACATTTCCTTTTCTGGAGGGATGTAAGAATGATGAGAGGCAAGATACGAGTCACAACACACCGTCTTCATCCATGTCGATGGGATCTGGTCTGGCAGGCTTGGTCTCTGGGTCAGGATCTATCTCCCCAGGCCGCAAACGACGGATATCGTCTGCACTTGGGCCTGCATCACCAGAGGGACCAGCCAGACCAAGCTCCTCGTTCTCCTTTGCCTCTGCCTCGTCGAGTAGCTTCTGATAGCGTTCGAGACATTGTGTTGCGGTGCGGCCAACAATGGGTGCTATCGTGCGCCATTGTGTTGGCATCAGCTTTGCGAGATGCAGGAGCTTCTCGTCTTCCGTCTGGAGTGATAAGTTAGAGAGAGAGAGAAGATGTGGAAGAAAGAAGGATGGCAGTTACTTTCGACCATTCTGTTTTCTTGATGGAGGGATCCAGCCATTCGTACCAGCGTGCTTTGCACTGTTTTGGGGTTTTTCGAACGAGCAGAGATGATATACGGGCCCTGCATGGGCGGAGTTAGAGGGAGGACAGCAAGGACGAGGATGATACGCACCATTGGTTTTTGCCATACTTTGCGATGGCGGCCTTGAGAACCTCGTCCTCGGTGTTCTGGGGGGGGGAAAGTGAGCATTTAATACCTTCCAGACGCGCTGTGACATACCTTCCAGACGCCTGGACAGAATAATGAGCGAGCAGTGAGACTGGGAAAGGCTGGAGGACGTACCTCCTTTAATGATGATTCTGACCATCGGTGTTGGTGTGAGAGGGACAAGTTGAAGAGTGACGGCGAGAAGGAGTGACAGTCACGTGAGACAAAGCCGGTGTTCAACGGCAAATAAGGGATTGGGCGTTGAGGACGGAGGGGGACGTTGGGGGAGGGGACGTTGGGCGTTGATGACGGAGGAAGGAGGGGGTCGGGGATGACGACGAAGACGGGTCGGAGAAGGCCGAAGGAGCGAAATAAAATAAAATAAAATAAAAGAGAGTTATTACTGGATCTGGCCAGCTTTCTTTCCGGAACCACTTACTGGGCTGCAGTCGCTGCTGCAGCCAGATGGACAACCCCATGGACGTCGACACAAAGCCCCCCACAAAGTCCCCCGTCGTCCGTGGCGCCCGTGCCTGCACCGTCTGTCGCGCCGCCAAGGTACGTTCCCCCCAACCCATCCACCCAACATCCCACTCACCCTCTGCAGATGAAGTGCGTCGGCGCAGAGGACGGCCAGAAACAGTGTCAGCGCTGCAAGCGCGCCAACGTCGAGTGCGATCTCTTTCTCCGTCCCCACAACACCCCTGCTCATCGCCCCCCTAGATGCATATTCGAAAAACACCGCCGCGGACGCAAGCCAGGCTCCAAGTACCCTCTCTTTTCTCCGTGTTTTCCAAAGATCTGCTCTCATATTTCCCCTCCACAGATTGTCGGACGCCTCCAAAATGCTGCGTCGTCTCGAAAAGGGCCTCAATTCTGCCAAAATAAAGTCACAGTCCTCCGAGTCCACCTCTCCCTACTACCACAACGAGGATCTCCGCATCCAACCTCCCCAAGACTCCTACGCCGCCACCGCTACATCCCGCTCTTCCGACCAGCCGTACAGTGCCTCTACTTCTCACTTTCCCCCACCCCAACTCTCCCCTCCCATCCAGTCTTACCACCACCAAACTCCCGATCCCTATCCGTCCCCCGTTAACCCTTCCCGCAGTGTCCCCGTCGACGACGAGAAGGATGATTTCGAAAGAGTCGACGAGCCTCTCTTTCCAGAGAAACTCATCCAGGAGAACAAACGAAATTCCTTCTTCCGAACCATCCTCAATCCAGACACTCAACCCAGCGCCGCACCCCGAAGCACTTCCTTCACACCGCCCCCTAACACTGTTACCCCCGTCCCTGTCTCCATACCTGATCCTATCTCGCTGGGCTATGTTACCGAAAAGGATGTCCAGGATCTCTTCGACCTCGTGTTCTTACGTCTCAACCCTTTCATCAACCTCTTTGATCCCACTCTTCACACCGTCTCCTACGTCCGCACAAGATGTCCCTTTCTATTCACCACCATCGTCATGGCTGGATGCAAATTCTTCAAGCCAGACAAATTCAAAGAGTGCCAGAAGCTTGCCCAGGATCTCGCAGTCCGTGCCTTTGCTGAAGGCTGGAAACGCGTCGAAGTCGTGCAAGCCTTTGCGTGCCTAACTTATTGGAAAGATCCAACCGATAACGTCCGTCCCTCTTTTTTTTGTGTCTTCCAACCAAAGCGCACGTACTCATCTCCACGTTTTCAGAGGACATGGACCTACATAGGCTACGTACGCAGACCCTTTTTCATCACGTTGTACAAACTGCTCATTATGCATTTCCGGATAGGCTTGCCGAATGGCCGTAGAGCTTGGCCTCAATCGCTATATTGCGCATCCCTCTCCTTCAGAAAACGACTTTCAGAGGTTGGAACGCCGCAATCGCGAACGCACATATCTCGTTCTTTTCGTGCACGATCGCAGTCTGAGCATGCAGACCGGCAGGCATTGGATGCTCCCTGAGGATGACCTTATCAGGCACGCCATGTCATGGCACGAAGCCAGTGGTACCACGATTCGGCCGGAGGATGTTATCATCGCTGCTTTTGTTGCACTGCGTCGAATTGCCGTAAGTTTTTGCTGTTCTATTTATGCCAACTCTTCGTGCTGACATGACAAAGGCGGAGACGACGGACCTCTTCAATTCTGCCAAAGGCCAAGGTGCTAATGCCAACTCGGACATCAATTATGAGCATGTGCTCGCTCATTGCAATGTTCGCCTTACACAATGGGATCAGACATGGAGACAAGAAATGGAAAAGGGTACGTTCATTCTCGTTTCATTTCAAGGTTTTGATATGTTCTAATTAGTGTTCGCAGCTGGAGGAGAAAAGTTCCACTTTGCCTTCCTTTCCTTCTTCCGATTACATGTTAGGCTCTTCCTAAATAGCTTTGGAATTCAATCCTCCATGCAACCGGTAAGTTGTTACCCGTTCTGTCGTGCGATTATCAAAGGCCGAACGTTCCTCATAGCATAGTCGCCAATCGCCCAGCTTGCAGGCCTTGACCATGTGTTGCACCAGTGCATTGGAATCTTTACACATCGTCTCAGATTTCCACGGCATGAGGCTCCTTGTAAGTGTGCGATCCACAAAACCGACCGACCGACTTGGCTGACCCTTTACCGACATTTAAGCGCTACGGGCAAGAATCGATCACAGTGATGACGGCATACTCGGCCATTTTTTTGCTCAAGGCGCGTCCGCTGTCTTTTTCATTCTGCACCATTATTCGCCGTGATTAATACCCGAGCTTGCGACGTTTATTAGCTCCTCCGCACACCTAACACCGGCGACCAGCTTGGACCAGAGCGCGCGCAAGAAATCCACCAACTAATCATGCAGACGGCTGACTCGTACGATGAAGCGTCGCATTTCGCGATGGCGACGGTGTCAACGGCGGCGTCGTACCACGCCCGCTTCCTCCGCTCGCTCGTCGAGCACGATATTTTTAAATCCCGGCGGGGAGAGCGGGAGCGAGGCGATAACATGCCGATTGATCCCCGACTACAAGGTAAGACGCCGTTCGCGATCTATCACTTGTGGCGGTTACTTACCTTCGCTTAAAATGGCTATTCCCCCTACCACCACCCGCTTCATTACCGCATCGCGCACACGAACAGGAGCTCCAGCAGCTACCGCGCACACTGCTCTCCAGCAGGCAACTTCAGCAACAGCAACCGTGTCAGCAGCTGCCGCTGCGGCGGCGGCGGCGCAGGCCTATGCGCATCAGGTCCACAACAGCAGGATGCAGGACCAGCCGCCGGTGCAGTATAACTTCCCTGCCTCGCCTCATCTGCCCGCGCATCCCCAGGCCCAGTCAGCAGCGCCACCAACGGTGGTAGCGCCGCCGCCGCCGCCTGACTATCAAGGCGACATACAAGCTCGGAGCCTCGGTAATGCACCTGCGGCGCCTGGGCACGCTCAGTACCCAGGCGGATACATCCCGCCCGCACCGGCGACGACAGAGCTTGACCAGCGCTACTGGAAGAACATGTTCATTGAGCTCGGATTTGGCGAGAACGACGGCTCCGTCATTGTTATGAACAACGGACAACCCCAACAAGCGACCCCTCAACAGCAACAAATGTACATGGAGCAGCAGCAGCAGCAGCAGCAGCAGCATCAACGACATGCATCGTTTGGCGGTCAAGTTCCGAGTCAATACCAACCTATGCATGCTGCGTCAACGCAATACGGGCATTAGGTAGTATAATAATGATGTATATGCCTGCTTTCTTCAATCTTTCCTTTGTATCTTGATTCGGTGGTAATGTTTGTTGTTTTTTTTCTGTTTTTGTCTTGAGCATTTCTTGAATGTACTACATATTTGTTACTTCCCTTTCACATGAACTGGGATCTTTCATCTAGCTGTAGCGTTGTAAATTAACGAACGGCATATGACTGTAATAGTGCCTTGGTGCATGCATTTGTAATTCCTGTACCACACCTCGTCTCTCCATCACTTTTTTCATAACCACATCCACTGGGATTGTTGTCTGCTATGTTTTTTTTTCTGCCTCGAGCAACCGGCTTGTCATTGCTACACGTACACACCAAATGTTTTTTCTTTTGGTCAACTTCCAGTTCTCGTCTTCAGCCTTGAATGCGGGCGTTTAATCTCTTATCGCGTGTAAGTTTATTCTTTTTTTATAGTTTTGAGTGGGTCCTTTAGAAGGCACTTAAACTAACTATAAGCTCTAAAATACCGTCGGCATGCATACGGTATTCAGAACGGGGTCAAAACAACGCGCGGCGACTCGGAGTCGCGTCTCGGCGTTCCAAGCGGGTGAGGACGTCAGCCCATATCTGGTCTCTACACTTCGCCAACAGTCCCTGGCTGTCACTTTGTGGGAGAGGGGGTTTATTTATGCACCAACGGACCGAGGTGGATAGCAGATAAAAGTACTTAGCCTCCGTAGAGCACGCACCGGCATCTGAGTCCTGTACATGTCAGTTGTCTTGTCACTGGAGCACCGTGCCGAAGTTTAAATAGTCTGAACGACTTGATGATATGGTGTGCGATTCAGACTGCTAATGATATCCATCAGCATTCATATCATAATCTCAAGGCTAGTACTTGAGTCGCAGCTGTATGTATGCACACGCCGGAATGGAATCGCCGTCGTATACTCACTGAGAGGACAAGCAAACTTAAAAAATAGAAAACCACGCGGCACTCACGCGGCGTATCTCCACGTTCTTGAAGCGTCACAAAAAAGTATGTAGAAAAAAGCAAGACAGACATGTTCAAGAATCCTCCCCAATCGGCCACACCACAACGATACGCCCAAGCGCTGCGGCGATGCGGGGTATGCCAGGGAGCGCAAGAAAATCAAAGTCGCGCACGAAATGCGGGCGGGGCCGCAGCGCAAATGCCGTTGGGGCTGCATGCACATAGCTGCAATTATACACATGCACCACGGCGCCTCCTGCAGGGGCCTGCGCCGCGACGCCAAAGTAATCTGGGTGTGTGTGGCACCATCTGGCGAAGAACAGGGGAGGGTGGATGTCAGTGTGGGTGAAAGTACTCGGACAAGCAGGGAGGACGAACCGGAAGAGCTGGACGCCGTCGGGGAAGCTGCTTCCTGACGCGAACGGCGTACCTCCGCGGAGTTTAGCTATATCCCACAGCGCGAATTTGTTGCCAAAGACGCCTCCAATTCTGCAAGTCCAAAAAAATTAAATAAGTCGAGACGCGACGCGTCGCACGCAAGTAGAAACACGCACATGTCTATAGCATCCGAGCGCCAGTCCACCGACGCTGACCATGTCTTCGTCTCGCCCATGACGGCGGCTCCAAGCGCCGTTGGCTCAATAAGTTCAACCACACTCGAATGCCTAAGTGCTCCGTCTTCGGTATCATCGGGGTCAGCGCGCCAGTCTGTGAGGAATACGGAGCCACGACTGTCGGCGACCAAGAACTCTTTGCTCGTCGAGGGATGAGCGCGGATGGAGGTGAGCGGGTTGGGAAAGGCGATGGGGTAGGCGGTGGGCTGTGGGCGGGAGGAAGGCGATGGCGAGAGACCGAGGTCGTCGAATCCTGGCGATGGGCTGGACGGCGCTTGCACTGGCGGGTGGAGGTCCCACACCATCAGCATTTTGTCGTCTTGCAGAGGAGGATGGTGAATCGGATGGAGCACAATGAAGCGCGAAAAGAGGGCGCACCAGATACCGTAGCCACATATCGCGCGCCGTCTGCGTCCCAGCCGCCACAGAAAGCCATATCATTGACTTTGCCGTGGTGGCCACTGAGACCGCCGCCAAAGGGGAAGATATGCTCCTGCGCGCCTGCTGACTTGGTGAGGAGATGGAGGCCGAAATCCGACGCGGCAGCGACGAGTCTAAGATGCGAATGAGTGTTTATCCTGGACGCGCGTGTGTGTGTGTACGCACTCGATGACCCAGGATGCAGAGGCGGATGGCGAGACAGTGCGGGCGGACCAGGCGAGGGTGGTTATGCGGGTGCCGACATGAAAGGTCGCGATGAGCTGGAGGGCACTGTCGGACTAGGAATTGGGGGTGAGCGAGGGGGGGAGTGGGCGGGGATGGAGAGAGATACTGACGACTTGGAGAATGTCGACGGAATGCTCACCGGCGATGGCGAGGAGATCGTTTGCGTCGGGGGCACGGCAGGGACGGATGGCGTAGACGTCGGTGGGGTGAGTGTACTCGAGGTCCATAAAGTAAACAAAGGAGGCCTCTCTTCTTGATTTGATGCCGCCATCGCCTCGCACAGGGCCGAACCCGTGGCTGCTCGTCGCCCTCTCCCTCGCCTCCTTTGCCACCTTCTTTGCCGTCGTCAAGCGTCGCGAGCAGACAAACCCCGCCTCCCAGCAGCCCCGCCACGCTGACCACCCACTCGTCCCTCCACGCTACAAGAACCCTCCCCAACTGAGCCAACTCTAAAAAATCACTCTTTCTTTATCTCCTTCACTCATGGACACTGTCACCGAAACCACTACCACCACCACCACCGTCACCCCAGCAGCAGCAGAGACACCGACGTTCGACAAGAGCAAGGTCACCGTCGTCTTCGTCCTAGGCGGGCCCGGCGCAGGTGCCCAACAACATCCATCCATCCATCTATCCGATCGATCTAATCTCTCTCCTACTTTTTTTTTTTGAACAGGCAAAGGCACCCAGTGCGGGCGCCTCGTCGAGGACTTTGGATTTTGCCATCTCTCCGGTACGCCCCCAAGCCTTGCCTTCTACACACCCCCATACCCACAGCCCTCTTTTAGCGGGCGACCTCCTGCGCGCCGAGCAGACCCGCGAGGGGTCGTCTTACGGCGAGCTCATCCGGACCTGCATCCGCGAGGGTACCATCGTACCCATGGAGGTGACCATCAAGCTCCTCGAGGTCGCCATGCTGGCGGCGATCGACGCGACGGAGCGCCGCGATGCGGTGCCGCCGCCTGCTGGCTGGGGAGCGGGCCGCGGACGCTTCCTCATCGATGGGTTCCCGCGAAAGATGGACCAGGCGCTCAAGTTTGACGAAATGGTGCGCCTTTTGATGACAATGAACTGCATCATTGGAGCTGACGATGTGTTGCAGGTCTGCGAATCTTCGGTTGTAATCTACTTTTCGACTTCGGAAGAGGTGATGCTCAGACGCCTGCTGGAGCGCGGCAAGACGAGTGGGCGCGAAGATGACAATGTTGAGAGCATCAAGAAGCGGTTCCGCACGTACCGTACGGACACGATGCCTGTTATTGAACACTACACCGCGCAAGGCAAAGTTGCGGAGGTATGGTCGCACCTGTTTTTATTTTATTTTAGTAACTCATTTTGTTGCAGGTGGACAGTTCGGACTCGATCGAGGTAGTGCACGCGCGGGCAAGCGTGGTGATCAGGGATGTATTTGCTGGTAAATATGGACATGCCATCGATGCGACTGCTTGAGTGTACAACAATATATCTACAATATTCATTCATGCATAAACTGCAAACGCGTGTTTGAAGGCGTCAATAGTGCAAATGGCACTTGCATGGGGTGGGATGGTGGAGACGGCACCGTCGGCGCATACAAGGTGTGCGTCGTGGTCGTCTTGTTGGGGTGTCCAGGTCCAGCCGCCACACCTAAAGTACTCGACGACGAGGTCACCTGCGGGGGCGGGGGCGACCTGGCCATCTGGGGTGTAAGCCAAACGGACGTGGGCGCCGTCCTGATAGGCAGCGCCGAGAACGGCCCAGGTGGTGGCTGCGAAAGCGTCGCGCGCGGTTGGGGTGTCGGCGTGGAGGGCGGGGGAGCGCAGGGGACGGATGACGACGACATCGCAGGTGGACGGGGAGGGCTGTGCGCGGGCCAGGGGCGTGATGCGGAAAGCGGGCTCGAGACGATCGACGTTGACGGTGGAGAGAAAGTAGACAAAGGGGCCGGAAAGGGTGAGGGGCTCCCTGGAGGAGGAGGAGTGGGGGACAAAGGCAGTGCCGTCGTAGATCTGGACGGCGGACTGGGACGGGGCGGGGGTGAGGGTGAGGAGGGCGTTGTACCACTTGGTGCTGTTCTGCTGGGCGGCGATCTTGAATCTAGATGGATGTGAGCAATATAAGGCAGGATAAAGCAAAAGAAGAGCGCGCGCACCGCTCGATGCCGGGATGATCTTTGCGCAAGGCCTCGGAGTCGTGGAGGATGGAGGCGTGGAGAGAGGTGGAGACGACGACGGCCGACACGGAGGTCACATCACCG
Organism: Pholiota conissans; assembly: GCA_015484465.1. Classification (NCBI taxonomy): domain Eukaryota; kingdom Fungi; phylum Basidiomycota; class Agaricomycetes; order Agaricales; family Strophariaceae; genus Pholiota; species Pholiota conissans. The sequence goes on from MU155337.1 coordinate 52,211, forward strand.
AGGGTGGTGGAGGCGAGGGCGAGGGGCAGCGGGGACTTGCGATCGAGGAGTGCTTGGACGGACTGGAGCTTGTAGGCGAGATCGGGGCTGGCGGGCGGCGGGAAGAGGGAGGCGTAGAGGGCGTTGGCGGTGCCGCAGGGGACGAGCGCAAAGTGGATGGGGCGGGTGGGCGGCACGGCGCTGATGATGTCGTGCAGCGTGCCGTCGCCGGACGCGAGGACGACGGTGAGCGGGCCGGAGCCTGGCTGCTGGGCGACGCGAGCAGGGGCGTCGGCGTGGTCGGCGGTGATGACGACGTCGGCGTCAGCGGGGAGAAGGGGCCGGACGTGTTCTGCCACAAAGGCCGGGGCGGACGAGTGGCCGCAGACGGGATTGATGAGGACGAGCATCAAGGTAAGTATCTTGCCATCATGTTCTCCGCGCTCTTCTCGTCCCTCTTCCGGGCTGCCGCGTTTATCTTCCTCCGCATCGTACGTGCTCTGTCGCCGTATTCCATCGCAATCTGCGCTGACTCGCGCAGATCCCGTCCCGTCTCCTGCGCGTGCCCATCCCCGCCTTGTTCGCCGCCTACGTCCTCGCCGCATGGCTCGCACGCCCTCCCCCGCCCGTCCAGGACAAGCGCCACAAGCGCCCACCGCGCCGTCCACCGCCCCGCCCGCGCGTCCTGCCCACCGTCCTCTTCTCGCTGCCCACCCACTCCCGCGCCCTCACCCTCGCCAACGCCGCCATCAACGTCCTCCTCCTCCTCGCCGTCCTCGACTTTGCCGGCACCCCCTTCCTCGACACCGCCCAGCACGTCGTCTTCACCCGCGTCGGCGCCGTCTACCCGGACAGCATCAAGCTCGTCGTCCGCTATCCGCACCAGCACTCCCTCCTCGTCCTCTATCGCGAGTCCACCGCCGACCCCAACGCCACCTGGACCCACGGCCCCCTCCTCACCCTCACCCCAGACGCAGACTGGGTCGCCACCGCTCGCATCACCCATCTCTGGCCCAGTACTTCCTACCAATGTCAGTCCTCTTATCCTCCTCTCCCTTGCCTCGTGCTCACCTCCCTTCACCCAGACCGCCTCGCCGATCCCAACGCCACCCTCCTCCCCTACCCCCCCAACCCCATTTCCTTCCGCACCTTCCCCGACCCACGCCTCCCCACCACCACCCGCTTCCGCTTCATTGCCTCCTCTTGCACCGTCCCCAATTTCCCCTATCGCGGCCCCCTCCACAAGCGCTCCATCAAAGGCTATGATCTCCTCGCCGACTATCTCCTCCAAAATCCTCACCCACCTAACCACACCGACCCATCCCTACCCATCCTCAACCCCACCACCAATGACGACCTCGTGCCCACCGAATTTTTGTTATTCCTCGGCGATTTCATCTATGCCGATGTTCCCTTTTACGGTGGAGACGACAAGGAGGCCTACCGCCGTCTCTACAGGCGCAACTATCAATCCACCAGCTACCGCCGCATCTACGAGCAACTCCGTGTGTTTCACCTCCTTTTTTCTTCTTCTTCACTCCTCATTCATCATACCAGCCATCTTTCATGCGTACGATGACCACGAGGTTCGTTTCCACCCCATCTCCCCCCCCACCAGCAAACCTACTAACCATCACCCAGTTCATCGACAACTACGCCGGCCAATCCGAGGACTTGGCCCCCTTCGCCAACGCTAACAATGCATACAGCATCTACGCCGGCGACGCAAACTACGACCCCGCCTTGCCCACCCAGAGCTTCTACGACTTTACCCACGGCGACGTCGCCTTTTTCGTCATGGACACCCGCCGCTATCGCTCCGGCGCCAACACTACCGCAACCGAGCGTACCATGCTCGGCCCCGAACAGCTAACCGCCCTGCACACCTGGCTTTCTAAAGTCAACTCAACCACCACCTTCAAGTTCATCGTTTCCTCCGTCCCGTTCACCACCCTCTTTACCCACGACGCCCAGATCGACACCTGGGCTTTCTATCGCGAAGAGCAAGCTTCCGTGCTCGCCCTCCTCCAGTCCGTGCCCAATGTTGTCGTCATCTCGGGCGACCGGCACCAGTTCGCCGCCATCGAGTTCCCCGCACCCCACAAGGCCCACGCGGTGCTCGAGGTGTCAACCAGCCCCCTAAGCATGTTCTATATCCCCATCATCAGCGCCATTCAAGATCGCAGTGAAGAATTCTTTGTCCGCAACGTCTCCATCCCCAACCTCGAGGGCGAAATGGTGCAACACGTACAAAAAATCCCACGCGAACGCGTACTCAAGTACATTCCGAAAGGCAACTACAAGTGGTCTGCTTTTGAAATCGATACGCGCGATCCTGCGCGCCCCACGTTGAGAATCGAGACCGTCATAGATGGAAAACCCGCTTATCAGTACGTTTCTTGCTCGCGATTTGTTTATATTGACTGACTCGCCGCTTTCCCAAAGCCTTGAGGTCGTCGGCACGCCCTCCAAAATGCACCATGGCCTCGGCGCCCTCGTAACGCACGGCGTCGCAGACTGGTTCTCGCGCCTTGGATTGGCACCCGCCAAGTGGTTCTGACCTTGTCCTAAACCACTGCTGTGAGCCTTTTGCAAAGGTCATCTTGTGCTTTATATTTGTAATGTTCTGTGGTTTTATAAGTAGTGTTGTAGACAGAGATATATGACGGTAACGCCTCAAAAGAAACTAATTCTGGTCTAGAATACTAGGTACTCTTGGTAAGGTTACCTTGGGTTGCATAGATATAGAAGAAATGTTGATCATGGCTTTTTCCAACTTGATTGACCTCGAGCCTAAACAAAGGAGTTCTGTAGAAGAGATGACCTTCATTCGTTTTCGGAGGATAAACACCAAGGATAGTGGACGACCCAGCATAGTCATCTCAGTATCTTCAAGCTTCCGTCTTGTTTGCTCCAGGTCCCCATGTCGACGGTGGGGCACGGTTTTCGGGCACGCAGAATCTCGACATCTTCAACGCCCTTCGCTGTGTCATCCTTTGTTCCTTCTCCTGATTTGGGACAAAATTCAAAGTTTTAAAAGCAACAAAAGTCGCATGTCTATACGTATGAAAACATAGCCATCATTGTAATGATTTAAAATAGGCCTAAAAGGAAGGGCTACCGTCAATAACCAACATTTCATTGAAGGAAAAGCATCATTCACCTGCTCTAGTCGTTCTACAGAAGCCTTGAACTTCGTCACTTCAGGCCAACAGTCAAGAGGCGTACTCTTGTTTTTCCTGTGCAAAGGATTGCAAGGTCAGCATGCACGCATGCATACACTTAATACCACAAACGATCGACGCACCTATAGCATTCCGCCACCGCTGCCCCGCTCTCCTCCACCTCGGGATACTCCGCCGTCCTCTTATTTGCTTGATACTTCTCAATCTTCGCGCGCACCTCCTCCAAATCGCCCAGAAGCGCTGCGCTATTCCTCACACTGCCCACACTACCTTCATCCTCACTCGAGGCCAACCCAGCCAACCCAGTCTCGCGGTCCAGGTTCTCCTTCTCCAGCGCCCGCTCGATCTCGCGCTGCACGATCTCCTCGTCGCGCTTCAGCTGCACCAACTCGTCGCGGATACGGGCCTGAATGTGCGCGTCAAGGATGGACTGCCGCTCCGGCGTTGTCTCGGGCGACTCTGTACGGTCCGCGAGCTGGTTCACAACGCCGGGGGAGAACTAGCGTAATGTATCCTATTAGCGGAAACGCAAGAGAGTAATAATAATAAAACTATGAAAGAGAGAGGTGCGCACCGAGATGGGTATCTCATTTTGAAAGACTTTCTCGTCCGAGATTTCAGACCTTGACTGGTTAGCTCCCATCGTTCTGTTCGTTTAACCTAAGGACAGCCTGCAAATCAAATGCATGCGACATTGTCCGTGATGGATTATATAATACTCCGTTATGCATGTTACTGTACTCCAATGTGAACTTACAGCTAAAATGCAAAACCCTAGGCACCTTTCGAAATTTCGCACAATGCGCCTCTATGTGGGCCAACAGCTCTTTTGGGCAGAGTTCTAACGACATATGTGGAGAGGGAGCCATGTATAGCAACAACTCTCCTGAACGTCGGGAGCGCGCACCTCAATTGGGGATGTGGGTCGTTGATGGGCGCCTCCTCAATGAGGACGGCAACTCCTGCAAGCAATGAATAGTGTAGATGATGAAATATGCCTCACTTTAGTATGAGGCTGGGATTTCTTCCATGTCAAAGCAATGCTGGCCGCAGTTCTTAGACGGCCGCGGGCGATATTGTACGAGATTTCTGCGATGAGCGCTATTCAGGGAAAATACTAGCACAAACACTGGCGCACAGTTGGGAAACACGGAAGGTGTCTAGAGTTTTGCATTTAGCTGTAATTCAGACCCGTTACGCCGTTCTACTACTGATTACTCTACTGATTGCTAAAGCGAGGTTTGTAGAGGTTAATAAATCTCGAAATAGCAATTCCCACTCGCAACCGTGCAGCTCACAGTCGACATATCAAATCATGCTAAGACTGACTGCGCTTTCCCTCATACGCCGTGAGCCCATGTTCCAGCAACCTAACAGATCATCAGCCAAAGGTTGGTCATAGCAATGAAATTAACTTGCCAGTCGGGTTCTATTTCCGTTAGAATTCGAATTCTAACGTAAAATGAGCGATCAATTCCAGACAAACTACAAGGGCCGCACTGACTGCGCTTTTTTGGTCTCTTCCATTTCGTGGAAAATAACCCATCCTGTCCTAGGCTTCCGCGTGAATAGTACTGAGGTCGGATGCACATGGAGAACCTACTCTTGAATTAGACATAACGAGTTGCATGAAAAGGGTAACAACGAACCAAATTTCCTCTAACAGAACGATATGTTCCATCCGGCATCCATCGTGCTCCATTCCGCCAATACCCGCTGACAAGACATCGTGCCAATCTTTTCGAATCCCCTTCACAGCTTTCAATTGGAAGATTAAAACGTAGCATATACTTTTTTAACTGCGCCCGGATAGAGATAGCACGGGACATTGCTCTGAAAGAAAGAGCATGCGATTTGCACCATCCAGACGAACGACCATATCTTGTGAATGCGTTGTAGGCTGGGTGAAGTATTAGAGAAATTATCAGTTATGAACAACAAGACATGCCATTGAGCAATGTAAGATGATCCTGAAATGGTTCCCATGTCAGTTCATACCATCGTTTAGAATTGATGTGATGCCCACCCCTTCCTCGGCCGTAAACTTTCGTCTTTCCAGCTCTGCCAAGGCCCCTGATGCCCCATCAGGAATGATAAAAACATCCTGGTAGCACGATATAAGGTTGTAGTTTGAAGTGAGAACTGTCATACGCGCCTGCACAGTAGTCATTGCCGCAATGGTAAGGATCTCTTCTCCACACTTGTATTCTTTGGAACGAAAAAGCTACAAAAAGTTAGTCGATATACTTTTGTTTCAGAACAACTAAATTTACCATTCTTGCAATGCCAACTTCAACTGGACATTCCGAGACCTTTTCACCCATTGGTGTCAATTTCCCGTTTTCGTCAATCATCCCTGCTGCATACAAGCCTTCCAAAGCTCTCAGCACAGTTTCAGCTGGAGGCGCGGAGACCCAATCAAACTTCATAAGGTCATTAATTCCAAGAGATTTGAGCTGCAGGATGGGAGTAGTTAGATCCGTCCTTGTGATTTCTGGAGAGGTTGTTAAAGCGAGGGCATTAAAAAATGAGGCCGGATAGAGCCTGTAGCATATTCCAGGTGCTGTTCTTCCTGCACGACCTGCGCGTTGGGTGGCAGAAGCCGCGGAAATTGGTACTGTTGCTAGTGAAGCAAGCGTCGTTGTTGGATGGTATACACGGATCTACATGGAGGTTTAGTCGCTTTTATATCTATATCCCGGAATACTCACTTTGACAAAACCGCTGTCAACGACAAATTTGATACCGTCGATGGTAACGCTGGCCTGCAGACAATGAACAGATGACTCACGGCCCATGAACAATTTATAATTTATTTACCTCTGCTATATTTGTGGAAATTATGACTTTTCGCGTTCCGGCAGCAGCAGGTTGAAAGACGAGCAGTTGTTCATCTGTAGTCAAACCAGCGTGCAAAGGTAGGGGTATAAGACGCCTTGCTCGAACAGGAAGTCTTAGATCACGAATCAGACGAGGCAACAGGGAGCGAAAAAGAACAAACGTGGGCAGCATATCCGAAAGCTCTTGAAGGCACCGGTCGATATCTTCTCGACCCGTCAGAAATACAAGAATATCGCCGGATCCTTCCTACAGCAAATTTGAGTGCAGTTTTATTAACTTGAGATGATTGATGATTGACCTGTAAATTGAGATTCCACACCACCTCAGCAGCTTTCTGGATATAGTCAGCTGTGGGTTCGCTAAGATAAGCAACTTCCACTGGATACATGCGTCCTTCCAGGCTGACAATGGTGCACTCTTCTGGCGAACTGCCTTGACTGAAGTAATCGAAGAACTTCATTGCGTCTAGTGTTGCAGAAGACACAATTATACGCAATGCAGGCCTCTTTTTCCGAATCCTGTCGCGATAGAATTACGAAAGAGCTTTTGCCTGAGAGTAATTGATGACTAACTTTCGTAGGATTCCCAGTAAAAGATCAGTATAAACGCTGCGTTCATGCGCTTCATCGACCTGTCTATCTTCATTAGCAAAAGCAAGCTTTACATTGAGCGCGTAATACAATTCATACCATGATCACGCTGTACCGACTTAATAGAGGGTCGACAAGGGTCTCTCGGAAAAGCATCCCATCAGTCATGTAAAGGATACGCGTATTTTCCTTGCTGCTGACATCTTCAAATCGAATGGTATATCCAATCTAATCAAAAAGAGGAAGTAAATAATGACGAAGAATGAAATTTGCGAACATACTTCGTTGCCCAGCTTAGTTCCCACCTCATCAGCAACGCGAGATGCTACAGAAGTAGCGGCAATCCGTCGGGGCTGCGTGCACGCAATGACCAGACCGTCAGCTGCCCATCCAGCCTGTAGAAGATATTGAGGAAGTTCTGATGATCATCGCGAAATAGGTATCTGATGGAATGGAAGAAACTCACGAGTGGTTTTTCCACAACCAGTCTGACCAACAACTATCATAACGCCATATTTTTCAATGCAATAAAGGAGCTTTTCCTCTTTCGAATACAGAAAAGCTCAACGTATGACTGCATTGGTCTTGTGTTGAGTGCGTACTCACTGTGTTTGTAGATAGGCAAACGTTCCTGTTGACGTTGAATAGACAAGTGTGAATCTTGAGGGGCGTAGGGTACAACATTTTCTTCTTTCTCTGAAGCTCTGTCGACGTTACTACCGGGGCCTGCAGTGCCAGGTTTCCAAAAGATTAAAGACATGGCTGTTTAGCAGTGAGAAACAGCCGAATTGGCAGGCTTTCCTTTTATGCACTGTATTTACATGTCACTGAGGTGCATATTATAGCTACTAACATCCACCCAAACATCGGCCACACCCCTCATTCGCCCAATTCGAATTTCTCGTTCGCCCTTCCACTTGAAGTCTTGTAATTTGGTAGATACAATCCATGTGATGTAAAGAACACGCTCCATGCGTATTAATTCTCAAAAGTACTAACGTTACCCCCCGTTTCGGCCAGACCCGCGTTTCGGCCAGTCACATTGATGTCGCACCATAAGTTCAAACTCCGACAACGTAGTGGCCGACTCGTTGATCTCGGAGACAAATCATCGATAACAAGAGATATACCAAATTGTATGTACAGGAATAATGATTATAAGTAGATTATAGATGTGGAATGAAGTACGGATTAGTATTATATTGGGAAACCTTGAAAGCATTCAGAAAGCAGTATGAAGCAGTTGAGACTTCGCTTGAATTTGGTGGAGGTCATTCAAGCTTTGCCATTTCTCGAAATAGTCAGTGATTACTGCTTTATTAAAGTGATCGGCGCGCTTTGGGTCGAGCTTGAATGGCTTTGATGACATTACTTGAGGAGGACACTTACATCATGTGCCTTTGCAGCTTCGCGATACGACTTGAAGGTGCCGTTATTGAGCTGTTTGAGGGCTTCTTGAATACGCGCTTCGTACTTCAGATCATTCGCGCGCCTAATCCTTCTGCTGGATCTTTCTGCGGGCATTGTGCGACGCGTAAAATTAGCGTGACGCGTTCTGACGCGTCATTACCCACGTCCGCATCGCTATAATTAAATCTCCGCCACGGCCATCATCGGCTAGCGTGATATCCACCCCCTTTTCGGCCACCCTCTGAATGTGTTGTTTCTGCTCAAAAAACTGGTCTATACAGTCATCCACCACTAAGTGGGATAACTCTCACTTTCTGACTTCAGTTCTCAACCAATTCCTTTAAAACTTGGCGTAAATATAGAGACATATACTCTAAAAAGTACTGTAAATTTGTGGAATAAATAACCCGGAATTGGAAGAGAAATCATGCACACATTATACAAAATTATCCCAAAATAAACACTCTCAGTTAGTTCCCAGTGCATTATGCAAAGGAATTGAACAGGAACAGCACCAAAACACATTAATTCTATTTATAAAGCTTAGTACTATATTCAGAACAATTTTTGAGCTCATAGCTTTACTGTATGTGTCTTAAAAGCAAAGAAACACAGTCATATTCTCATATTTCACTAAAAT
>MU155338.1:0-60033 GCA_015484465.1 Pholiota conissans
GGTGAATGATTCCCTCACAAATCCGTGTCCCCGGGACTCACTTGCTAGTGCGGTGTGAGCTTCTCTCCACGATGTGTCCTTAGGACACAAATTTACGATGGGAATGCACACTCTGCAATCCCAATTCACTTAATGCGCTTTTTCGAACATTTTGCATACAAGTACATTGTGTGTGGAGCAGGTGTCTATTCCTACGTGTCTCTAGTCCTTCCAATGCCCATCCCTCCTCTGTTGCTCATCTATCTGTTGCCCATCCCTTCCCCATCCCTTCCCCATCCCTTCCCCATCCCTTCCCCAACCCATCCCTTGCCCATCCCTTGCCCATCCCTACCCATCCCAGAGCTCAACCCTACATCAACCCTACGTCTCGTAAATTCTCCCCATAACCACATCCGTAGGATATTTGATGGTGCTGGACTTCTTTTTGTTCGGAATAGACGCATAAGTGCGGTGAAGATTCCGTCTGTGATATGTAATCACTCTGCTGTGCATCTATTGTACATGTGTAAGATACACCAAGTCGCCACTAAGTCCACCCTGCCTGTCCACTAATAATGGTAGCTCATCCCCACACCATCCCCACACCGTCCCTTGCCCATCCCCACGCCATTCCCAGCCCATCCCTAGCCCCTCTCTCACCCATCCTCAGCCCATCCCTAGCCCATCCCTCTCCCATCCTCAGCCCATCCCAAGCCCATCCCTAGCCCATCCCAGGCTCAACCCAACGCCAACCCAGCATTCCAAAAATGTCCCCATAACCCTAAGGTGTGAAAAAGCGAGAGAAGGATGACAACAACAATTGTCATGGATCGGACGGAAGGTGGTAAGGAAGAGAAGAGAGGTGAGATAAACGAGAACGATGGAGACGATGAACGGTGACGGGGAGAACAGAACGAGAACAAGAACAAAACAAAAATTAAAGAAAGACTCACAAATAATCCCGTCCCCTCTCCTGACTCATACCCCTCCACGCCTCTTCATCAATCACATCCGCGCGGACGATGTCGGAATACATAGAACTTGTGTGAACCCAGCTCTCGACGGACGACCTCCCCGAGCGGATGGACGGACGGACGGACAGGAGGAGAGAGCAGCGGAGAGGACGAGGACAAGTCGTAAACGGGAAGCGCTGATAAAGAACAGAATACGCGTGAACGACGTCAGGAGGAAGAGATGAAGAGATTCAGTGGATTTGTACTCACCTACATGCACGTCTACGTCACTGTTATGCCCAATCTCATTCATTCTGTACCAATGCCCATCCCATAGCAACGTTTTCAAAAATGAGAAGAGCCTAGATAACGTGAAACTGGATGGCGTACCTTGATATTGCTTGAAGTAAGAACAGTAGAGCCAGCGAGTCGGAATGATATCAAGCCGAGGAAGCCTAGCATGAGGTAGAACTTGGGAAGGAGGAACCATGACGGATGGGTACCCAGTGACTGATAACGCAGATGGAGCGCAGGTGTAGAAACGTCGAAGGCTAGCCGCCAATGTACCAGCAGCGACTAAAGAGCGAGCTTTGTCGACAAGAGGAAGAGACTCAAGACAGCGACCAATGTTTGGTCCCACCGTCCGATCCAAACATCCACGCACAGTCTGAACAAGGCAACGCTTACTACGTCTGCATCCACGTCGTCGAAGATGATGGCGACACCTCGGCTCTAACCACCGCAAAGTGTACTCACCCGCGGTTCCTCGCCTCTCTCAGCCCGAGTCCATGGTCCAGCACCGGCGGATATATGCACCCTATCCACGTCCTCGTCATCGTCCATGACTGGATACGCGCGCACACACACACACATACGACCGACAAACGCATACACCGCGTATGCTTGTTGCACTCGATGAGCTGGCTGTATGGGACATTTGGACATGTTCAACGTGAGCTGCCCGTCACTGCGGTTGGAACGGTTTGGATGCCTCTTGCATCTATTCTCATGCCGTGCCCGCTGATCCCGCCTGCCCATGCATTAAATGCTCGGCTGGGCGTACCTCCGCCCACCGTTCCCCAGTCTTGAGCGCTTGAGCTTCTGTCTCTCCACTTCAGGTTCAGTCCCAACAGTTTGATGCTACGTTTTTAGACCGCCGGGTTCAACTCGCTCCCGAAGTCCCGTCCCGCCACTCGTCACTCTGTATAATTCCCTCTGCGAACATAATTCCCGCACCAGCACCGTAGCACCAGCACATACGCCTCCTACTACTCTTGGAGACTGAATTCATCCTCATCACGCAGATCGTTGGCCCGTAAAATCGAATTTCGAACGCACTGTTCACATGAACGTGCCTATACTTGGAGCTGAAACGGGCGAAAGCGTGTTGAGTACGCTTGTGAGAAGCGGTGCGGATCCGAAGTGATTACGAGTGCGCTTTTTGTCGTCGCGCCCACAGCTCCGTTTAGAGATGACTCTAACATGTTTGGCCAAGTGCAGCTCGTCGTGGAGAATGTTTTTAGCTCGTGTTGCCGCACCTATGGCCATTGTAACTTTAGCCCCCGTTTTCGTAACCAGGACCAGTTCCGTTTGTCTTCCCCGCGTCTTAGTAACACTGGTACCAGGATCAACGCGATCCAATGATCTCGATTACCCTCACCCCCTCCGCCACAACGCAGGTCATCTCTGTATTCCCTGGGATTGAACGGTCGTTATTGTGTGTCATTTACACGGTACTGCTACTTTGTCAACATCAACAGTTCCCAGAAACGGTGCTCACGCTTCTACCTTCTGTCAAATCCACGTCTCTTCACGCAGTATATTTGCTCATGTCCCTTAGACTCACATCTGCTCACCCTCCATCGGATTCGCACCCCGGTTCTGCAATCCTATCCTTCCTGCGTCTGATGCTCATCCTCGTTGGATGTCTCCGCCGATCAACTTCATTCCTGTCCCGTTATTCGCCCACCTACGTGCACTGCCTACAACAAATTCAATCGTTGTCGCCATGTTCGCGTACCTTCTCCGCGTGGCGTTCTCTTCGACCTGCTTCCCTTTCAGTTCAGCTCATCATTACTTTACTCCGATCAGGATCTCCGTGCTTCGGTAGCGCCGTGATTTTGTGTTCATAGTGTGCAATCCATTTTATATTTTCAGCGATCACGAGAGAAGTCCTCTGATGTTTCCACTATGAGGCATCCCTTCTTCGCCTTTCGTCGTTATTGCACGTGCAACTCGTCCGTTGCGTGTGCGCTCCAGTTGAGGTTCTAAAAATCTGGAAAGGAGAACTATACGTATATCTCTCGTGAGTTCTCCCTATAAACAACGTCCAATGTCCATCGCCCAATGTTGGTCCAACGCCGTCCCTATCCTCACCGTGTCCGCAAATGTTGTTATAGGATGGAGATTCGGACATGATGCATCGCTTCGGGTGTTGCATCACCTTTTCCCGAGCTGAATAGGGAGATGAGTGGGCGTGCACATCATGTTATGGTACGTCGTACCCATTGTCATTCCCTTCTTATGTTGCTGATGCATACCTTTCATTTTATCAGTTGCGTTCGAACGCGTCATCGTTAGATGTTTCGATCGAGATCTGGCATAGGAGACAAACAGTCGCAAGATATACGAGTTGAATCACGAAATAAATACACACGCCATTAGTAAGGAGGTCCGCTCACGCCTACGAGAGTCGTGTTTGATTATGGTGAGTACGCATCTATCTTTGCAACATGCCAGGTGATGTAAGTTTTGATGCTCCCATGTTTAGAGGCTTCGTAACGCAATGCTTCACCGCTTTGTTGTACACGTCCATCAGCTCGGATGGGGGCTCAATGAGCTGGGATAGAACTATATAGAATTTGTTGTACAAGTATGAGCGATACACCAACGGCGCATCATTGAAATACAAATAAATAAAAGAAATACACACGCAGATCCAAAAACTACTTCTATGAGTCCATAAGGTGTGTTTCTTCAATGGTGGAATCTTATCAAGGACTTTAGGTTTGAGGTTCAGACTGTTCGTCGAACAAAGAGCGTCTAATCTGAGAGTTGAGATGAAAACGAGTCCTAACCTAAATTGACGGAGAAGCCTAATCAGGAGGTCTAGACACTGCAAGTGTCGCTATAATCTATTTATTTACACATACTATTTGCACTGTTATTTTGTATATTCGAATATATCACCAAACTTGTTTCTGTTGTTCTGTCCTCTTGAAGGGATGTTGCCATGGAGGGTCGTTTTACTTCGCTTTCACAATCACTTCGTTCATATTTCCCTATCCTTCGAAAGCAGTAGAATAACCAAATATTATATCCTATCGAGCTACACCCAAGTCATCGAATGCAACGAAGGTACATATATGTCCATGGCGGCGTACCTATGTAAACTGTGGAACATTCGCTCCGTCTGCGAACGGAAACGCATCCATCGACCCACCGACCATGCGCTACATTGATCGTAATGACATCCCCTTCGAGTCAGTGAGCAGCTCTTGACCGACGACTGGCGCTACTGTCCACTCGACACGAGCGTTTCTATCGCTCTGCGATTAGGCGCCCGTATCAACGCTGGTATCTTTGGACGAAGAACTCAGGACGAAGTTGACGGAGTCACGTCCCCACTCATTCTTCCTCTCCCCTCAACACCCCATCCGAGTCTAACCGACTTCGCATTTCTTCGAAAACATTTCAAGCAACAGTTCGTTGTATGGATGAAATCAACGATTTGAGTACTGAGTAGAGAATGTCGCTCACTAAATCCATAATGGAAGGACACTGCCTTTTAACTTAGAACACCAACTTAAAGAGAATGATAGACGGAGAAGAAAATGCAACGGGAAGAGCATAATGACAATTCTTGGAGAGGACACAGGGACAGATGACGCGGAGAATTCAAAGATACGTACAGAACAGTTACACTATTATGCTAGAAATAGATACAGTGGATGAATACGCCTTGAGGTTTGGTGCGATCATACAGTGATAATCACTTTGACAAGGAGAAATAACCGACGGTGCCTTGAAGGAGTGTCGCACATGGAGAGAGGGAAAATGGGTCGGAAGGAGGTAAACAGAAGACCGTCCAGAAAAGAGTGAACAATAAGATCGAAATGAAAACAAACGAACGAAAATCAGTCATGGAGGAGTTGCAATTCGAGAAACCTTATAATACCCAAATTACGCTCAAATACCCTTATTCCAACTTGCACCAAATCCCACAGAGCATAAACCCCATTCGAATAGAGCAAGGATCGGGGTAGGTAAGTAATATCATACACCTCGCGAGCATACGGTCCCATCCTGTTTCAGTAACAGCACACCAGCTGCGGCGCAGAACATCGACCACCGCCGCACCTCGGTGCGCTGCATGTGGACCGAAACACCAGCTCGTGGTCTCCGAAGGACAGTGGAATGATATAACATGGCGGCATAAGTTGCGTGAGACAAGTCGCAGACGATTGAGGATTAGGAAGAAATACATAAGAAAACACGGTTCGATGGGCGGTGGGAAGGAGAGCAGGGAGAAGAAAAAAAAGGGAGAGACAGAAACAGAGAAAGGGAGGATTGACGTAGGAACGATGCACCTCGATCCCCTCTCCCCTCCTACGCTCGTTGGTCACGGCTTCATCACGTATTTCGATGTCGATCACGGTCACTAAAGAATCGTTCCCCATAGTATACATTGAGCTTTTCAGACCGCCGAGAAAGGTCACGCATCCTGCACATAAAGGAGCAGACGGGAGCGGGCCCATGCTAGGAGGATCTAGGACTAGAATCAGTTTCAGATATTCGCAAAAGAAGAAAAAATTGACAGATTGGGGTTGCACAGCAACATGCAATATGAATAGACAAAAATGATGGCGCATAAACGTGGCTCGAATGAAAATAAAATAAAAGAAAGGTATAACATATGATGACCTTGGAAACCATCGTCCTACGCGAGATATATGTATATAGTGTGAAACTGACGGCTTGAGTTAGAGTGAGAGTAAGTGAAGTTCGACTTCGATGGCGAGAACTGAAGCGCAGCAGTAGAAAAATAGAGGAAGATAAGGGGCTGGAAAGACTGAATCGAAGCTTGAGGTACATACCGGGTGCCTATGTATGCTTTTGTCCTCGCGGCCGATGCGGGTTCACAAAAGCACCTGAATCTTAGATGAACTTTAGCGTCGAGCACATGGCTAAAGAGCAACGTAACGAGCATTCGAGACCATACAGTGGAATTAATACATAGATTCCATGTCGCCAAAGGATATTACGCAGTCGAGGTGGGAGACACGAATGGTGCATGATTTGAAAGAGTCTGTAAAGGACGCAGCTGTTCTTGCATGGATATGAAGACAGCAGATGAGAGGCGAAGGCGAAGGGGGTTGGTTGCGAGAGCAACCGTGTGAGGCGAGTCGGAGTCGGAGTTCGAATTTCGAATTCAACATTGACGGCGGTGACTACACGACCACAGTTGGTGACTACAACCCACACGACACCTTGACACCATCTCCCCTACATCTCAAACACCAGGATCACGATGACAGCAAGCTCAATTTCACAGAGGACGAACCTTCCTCCCTTCGATACATACACCAGGAGCCAGCGAGACTCAGAAAGGGAAACATCGGGTTGAAGGTACTAGCGCCGTTCGGATGAGCGACTATGGTATGGACTCAACTTACTGGTTTTCGACCGAATGGGTACTGACATTGGCATTGTGCTCTAGCAATTAATGTTCAAGCGCTTTGTCGAGATCGGTCATAGTGCGTGGTCATATATTTCTCACTCGCTCCTAGCTCACAGCGACGTCTTCCTCTTAATAGATCCCATCCTCAGACCCGTCCTTACGCAGGGCCATCACGCAAAAAAATAGACTTTAAACGTGTACGTTCCGTCGGACTACTTAGTTCGCCTTCGACTCTCTAACTTCTTAATACAGACCGTTATTGACAGCCCCACCAACCCTACCAACGTCCCTCATAAATCATACTCCTTCAAGCACCTCATTCTCATCCCTATCGCCCTTGCCAAACCCTCCGACGCCGCCGGCTCGAGCGTTGTCGACTCGAAGGAGGAAGCCTGATCGACGACCTCACTACTCACATCACCCGCCAACTATACCTTTTCACGCACCTCACGCTCATCCCCGTCGCCTTCACCAAGCTCTCCGGTTCTGCTAGCTCGGACACCGTAACGAAGGAGGAGGATGCCCTCGCAACATGTCAGCCTCCCTTCACAGACGCGGCACCGTCGCGCTGAATAATTTCGCTGTGGTATTGGCCAAGAAGTTGAGGATCAATGTAACGCGAAAGGCGACTGTGAGTGTGATAGAGGCATGAGAGCACGTACGACGTTCCTGGGTTTGGACCGAAGGATAGGATTAGCTGGGCAGTTTTATACATAACCAGGGGAATGTTTCGTATGTTCGTCCTTTATGGAATATATCTGCTTTTTCTTTTCAGCTTGTTCTAGTGCAATGACAATATGAATCCATTCCATGTGTTTATTGACCGTGCCAATGCATTGTCATCGTTCTCTCATGGCCATTCTTCAAGAACAGGTCGCCATCACTCTCACCCCACCTCATTTACTGCCATTAAATCATTCCTAGCCTCATCTTCGCCACCCTCGTTGTCTGCCTTGTTACGCGCCCATCTTTCTCTCCAAAGATGGTTTATATCATCCTACAACGTCCAATAATCCCGTCCCCGCCCATGAGGCTACGCCATTCTGGGTGAACCATCCATACTCTATGAACTCAACACGCATGAAGCGCGCTACCGGAAAGGAACTTGTGACGTGTGTCCTTGGGTGTTTCGTTCCTTCTCGCGCTCCCATTCCCCCTCTCCGCCTTGTTTCCCCGACGATACGCAGATGTCTACGAGAAC
The DNA here is from genome assembly GCA_015484465.1 of Pholiota conissans. Classification (NCBI taxonomy): domain Eukaryota; kingdom Fungi; phylum Basidiomycota; class Agaricomycetes; order Agaricales; family Strophariaceae; genus Pholiota; species Pholiota conissans. The sequence continues at coordinate 7,814 of MU155338.1, forward strand.
AAAAATTACGAGCGCCTTCCCGTTTTATAGAAGCCAGGTGGCATTATAAAACTAAACGCCTCATTCCTAGGAGCAGGAAACTGCATTTTAGTAACTTTTAAAATGCTGGCGGATATCTATATGTATTTCATATCTTGTGCATTAATACTGACACGAGCCGAATATCTGCATTGAGTGTAATTATGTGCGTCCACGACCCAACTGATCGAAAAATCTAAGTCCGTATTGCACATGGGAGGCTCTGCATTACCAGTCAGCCAGCGCCAGGCGCTCAAACAGGCGCTTGTGGCGCGTGTTCACAATAGGCCTCAAGCCTGCGGTAGACTCAATAAAGTAGGGAGATTTATCATCAATTCATGACCCAGTGACCAGTCTCTCTAAAAGAGGAATTCGACCCTTCGGAGAACCTCGTTAGTTCCCCGAAGGGTCGAATTCCTCTTTTAGAGGGGACGGTCACCAGCCTAGGCTTCAGCATGGTGGACGCCGTATAGCCTCGCCTTCCACACCATGGTCAACTACTTCGTCTCGCCACAAACTATCTTACTTCCCTCCACATTGACGCCCGAAAAGCTTCAAAATGGAACCCACGCACGCTGAAAGAGACGAGGCCATGGTGAGTTGTACAAACCTCATCTCAAGGTAGAACCGCCTTAATGCGGTAATATGTCGTAGACACGACCACCTCACCGTAAACATCGAAAGGAGAGAGAACGAAGCAATAGCGCCGGGAGCGAGAGGTCTGACGTGAGAATATTGAAGTCAAAATCTTCGGAGGATCATGGATCCCAGCGAGGTCGAACTAATGTCATCCGAAATGTGAGTGTGCGAATGACGATGCTCAGGATGTGAAATAATCTCGATACGACAGGTGGATGTGCGGAATGGGTCAGGGAAGGGGAAGGTTATGACAGGTCAGAACAACGTTTTTAGTGCGAGTTCTGATGTGAGCATGGTCTTCAGTTTCCGGGATTATATGCTGACCCGTCGAAGTCGAAATATTCAAAGGATAATGGATGTCGTAGAGCTGAAAGCACCTCGATTCCCAATGTGCGTATGACTTACCTTGTGAGTGAGGTCATTGACAATGAACATTGAATTTTAATACTAGCAGGCAAAAATGGAACAGGGCATGTTCAACAGGTCACAGAACATGGTAATCACTGGAGGGAATTTTACTAACGTTATTCCCGTCTACGAGCGTCGTAAGTGGTCTTCTTATGGGTGCCTGAACGTAGACTGATTGAAGACACGGTGTCAATGCAGGAGGCTTAAAGCTCTTAACTAAACGCGTTGCACACTCTGCCTTCCATAATTCTGCTCAGCGGATCGACCCACCTCGGTGTCATCCTAAAACCCGTGAGGAGCTTCTGGACACCATGTTTGTGTGGATCATGGACTCGGAACATAGGAATGAATTGATTTTGTGGCTAAACGGGGCAGCTGGAGGCGGAAAATCCGCAATTATGCAGACTCTTGCGGAACGTTGCGTAGACGCGCTCATTGCGGTGGCGAGTTTCTTCTTCAGCAGGACCGACTCCACTCGAAATTCTATTGACCCTCTAGTCGCCACCTTAGCCTATCAGCTCATTCAGGCTATCCCAGAAGTATCCAATTTCATTCTGCATATCGTCGAGGAAAATCCCCTCATCTTCGATCAGGCCGTCGAGTTCCAACTCCAACAGCTCATCGTCCAACCATTTTTGCGTCTACCTGCCGATTTACGCTGTCCGTTTGTCGTCTTTATCGATGGTCTCGATGAATGTGTCGACCATGCACAGCAGGCCACTCTCATTAAAGTATTCGGTGACATTTCTCAGAAATGCAATGGCTCTATCATATTTCTGATCGCTAGCCGTCGCGAACCTCAGATCGAAACAGCGTTCGGAAGAAAGCATGTTACTGGTATTCTTCGAACCATTCCATTGGATGAACTTTCTCCTGTACAAACCTCATCCGATATTCGTTCATACCTCACCGATAAATTCGACGAGATCAAGAAAACGCACCCGCGTAGGGAGTACCTATCAGCTGATTGGCCTCCAAAATTATCCATCGAGAAAATTGTCGACAAATCCTCAGGTCAATTTATCTACGCATCCGTTGTCATGAATTTCGCCTCAATTCCAGATGCACTACCATCGAATCAATTATTTATTATCGAGAATATCCGACCCCGCGATCCAGAGGATAATCCATTCGCTAATCTTGATGCACTTTACCAGTATATTTTCTCCAAAGTCAAGCATCTGGACATCGTGAAAAGTATATTTGCCATGATGCTCGCCAAATGGGCCAGCATGCCAATATACATTCGGCCTTTTCCGTCGAAAATCACGGAGTTTGAGGCTCTTTTTTCACTCCAAGCCGGTGACCTCGAGTCCTTGTTAGCGAATCTCGCAGCCGTCGTACGCTGTGTTCCAAACACACCCCCCGAGGTCAAAATTCTCCATGCATCTCTTGCCGATTTCCTTCTTGACCAAAGTCGCTCCGGCGAATATTTTGTCGATTTGGAAGAACGCCGATCGCGACTACTGTGCATCTTTTTCGAAAGTAATATTCCAGATAAACCATATTATTCGGAATATGTGAAAACCTGGCGAATATATGCCATAGATGAACTGCTAACCAATGCCAAAGCTACCGCCCCTCTCCAACATTCTATCCTAAACTTCCGGGTGCAGAATTCATTTATTCTGAGTTCATCCTATCTTCATGAAAAGTGTATATTGATTCTGTATTTATTGAGAAACCTTGTAAGCTAAGCATAATACGTCTACATGGCACTCAACTTATGATTTGGTTTCACAGTACTTTGGCGACCGCGGTCAAGCATATCATCATGTCCTCAACATCCTTGCCACTTGTTTTGCAGAGATGGATCCCACTACAGTTGATGAGGGCCTTCTACTTCCTGGGGAACTTGTATCAAGAATGAAACAAATTAATCCAGCCATCGAAATTCCAAAACACTTACGAAAGGAGAGGCGTGCAAGAGCTATTTCAAGACTTGGCCGTCTGAAGAGGGAGTCGAAATTCTTATTAGACTACTGTAAGTAATCTTTTGTATTTCGAATGTACCAATATATTTTCTATCAAAAACGGTTACTCGCGTCGAATGTAAGATAGAGACGAAAACTAAATATATTGATAGTCTCATTGGGTTTGACGATAGCATTCTATCATTCCCACTACGGTTGAGGAGTAAGGATTCACGTATCGTACAACTGTGACTCGGAATGGAAGTGATTGTCGTCCTATTGCTATTGAGGCCACTGTATGTGATGTTACAATGTCACCCTTCGGAACTTTTCGTGTTCACTGCGGGGTACCACTGTTCATTTCAATTCTGAATTCACTTCCCCCTTCCCCATCGTTTTCGTAAACGCGAACTACCTTCGTCCTCTGCTCTGCTGGGATTTTTGCTTTCGAGTATGTCTCTCGTTCTCGACTGTAGTCCCGTTACGTACCTGGCAGTTGACGGTCTTCGTCATCCATGTTTGTCTACTTGCGTCTTGCCAGACGACCTCGTTCTTCCTATAGATGACTCTCTTCCAGGTGCTATTGCATGATCTTTGACTTACAGTACCTCTGGTAGCTTTCACACCAAGAATATCACTTTCGCCGTGGTGGAGGTTGGATGGCTTTCGGCAAATGGTATTCAAATGTGGTGTGTTTTTCAACCATTTCAGGTCTTCTAGTGATCGATGAGGGAAGCTGACCAGGTTTATCTAAGTATAAGTAAAGTAATATGTGTATATAATGTATGACTCAGAGACGAGAGCCGAATGTTACACAGTGATTGGGGGAAAGAGAAGGATCGCCAAATAAAACACTACTCGCTATAGGATTGATTGAAGTTCTACTATACACATAGCATTTCTGGATTATTTACTATACTATGCTAGAAGTATCGGAGCATGGTAGATAATATGAGGGGACGGGAAAGCAACGAAAAGAAATGAAGACGGGTCGAGTTGGAAAGGAGTCGATTGCAAGCGCAGCGAGTCATGGAGGTAGGGGAGACAAAATCAGACGTTCCTCCCTATCGTACACGATTAGAGATGTGCATCAAAGTAGCTGTTCAGCGTACGACATACCTTGAGACTAGTGGTCATGTTTGAGCTAAACATGTTTCGGTTCGGTTAAATCAAAGACGGTTCCTCCGAGCTGCCCCGCTGTCTTTATCGCCTTATTGAATGACTCCCAGTTGGAAAAGTACCACCACTCGCCGGTGGGAACGCCGCCGAGACTTTCGATTGCCTCTATGAGTAGCTCGCGTGTGCTTGCGCTCTTCTCGGTGGCGAGTTGACGCTTGATGAAGCCTTTATAGTAGAAGGGGACTATGTAGCTTTGGAATGGAGGAGCCATTTGTTGGTATTGGGGAGTAGATGTGACTAGGGATGTATTTGCTAGATTTGTTCTGTGGTGATAATTAGTAGAATGCAAGGGGTTTGGAGGAGTATTTATAGGTGAGGATGAAGTTCAGGACGGCGCTAGAGTGCTGGCTGGGCGATTCAAGGGTGGACTCGAAATGTGGGTCTTGGACTCATTGATGCGTTGAGGCGGAGACTGGGGTCGTCTCGAGATTGTCTGTGTTCCGCGGTATGATACGCTCTCTTGTACGATCCAATACAATTTTTGATCACGTTTTTGTCGATAGAATGAAGATGACTTGAGCCTAATGCGGCGTTTGCGAGGCTATATTTTGATAGGTCTCGATGCTGTCGTATACCTGCAAGCGCTCGCCAAGAGAAACGTTTTCTCTGGACTTTCCAGATGGGTCTCTCGAGATGCGCTCGAGAGCTGCATAGCTTCATTTGCAATTATGTGGCTGATATAGGATGCGCAGTACCTTTGTTGTAAAAGATGACGACTACACAGAGAATAAAATGTTCTGGTCGATTTTATATAATGTGTTCTCGATGATTGGTTGTTATTTTGACATTGAAATCTGATAATCGCTTTGGCCTCAAAGTTCAAGCTTTCAGGGTTGCTATCCAGTGAGCGGCGCTTTGAATGCCGGTGAAGAGAGAGCGCGCTGGTGCTTGTTATTTACCAAAGTGGTACTCTCTGTCGTTGAGCTTGAGTGGATATCTGACAGCAATGACACTACTTTTTTGTATGTGGCTCGTCTCTGACACTGTCTGACTCAGACGCAGCGTACCAGCTCATAGCTTTACCGAGTATTCGCCTCCAAAAAATTCGGTTGATGTTCAAAGTTATAGAATTTTAATCTCAAAAAAAAAATTTCGCGGAAAGACATGTTCAAAGGAGTCGTTGTACCGAAATTAATGAGCTGACGATTTGGATTCGCCTCGTCAACGTGGAAGGAGGCGCGAGGCCGGGGCGTGGGAGCAGTGTTTGTTGATACCACGTGTCCACACGAGGTTAGGGTTTAGTGGCTCGAGCGAGATAGTGCGCTGACAGTTCTCCCACCCACACCCCACTCACCCACCTCCGCCATCATCCTCCGTCCTCCTTCCGTCCGTCAGCGGGCTGCTCCAAACGACGACGACGACGATACTCTAACGAACGAACACGCCCGCCAGACACTTGGGCCCCGCTGTTTCGCACTGTGACTCTGACTCGACATACATACCCCGCCCCACTACACAAGCCTAGGCGCTTCTTTTCCTCCAACGACAACAGCGACGACGACGATGCCCATTGTACCTCCATTTCCTGCCAGCCCTGGACCGTCAGCGCATAATGCGCTCTTCCCAGCGCTCTATCTCTATCCGCTCAACGATACTTGGACCCCAAAACACATCGCGCTTACATCCGCACATACGAAGATAGGCCGACAGACGAGCTCGAAAACGGCGCCCGGGGAGCGCAATGGATATTTTGACTCCAAGGTCCTTAGTAGGCAGCATGCAGAGGTGTGGGAGGAGGGTGGAAAGGTGGGTTTGCGCTACTCGGATGGAATTTTGGCTGATCCGCTCCTGTGTAGATTTTCATCAAGGATGTGAAGAGTAGTAATGGAACGTTCATCAACGGCGAGCGGCTGAGTAGCGAGAGCCACGAGAGCGAGCCGTTCGAGCTCAAAAGCGACGATATCGTCGTATGTACTTTTTTCTTTCATTCATTTTTTCTCTCATCTTTCGACAGGAGTTTGGTATCGATATTGTAGGCGAAGACAACAAAACGATTATCCACCACAAGGTCGCCGCCCGCGTTGTATGCGTCTTCAACGAACAGGACGCCGCCGTCGCTGCCCGAGCCGAGCAGCACCAGGCCGCTGCGCAAGCACAACAGCTTCAACAACACCTCCAGCAACAACGCGACCTACATTCACCTGGGGGCGGCGCTGGCGCCCAGTTCAACGCCTCAGCCTACCACCACCCCGGCCAATCACCTGTTAACGGACTGGGCATTGGTGGCTCCTCGGCTCCAGGCTCATCGCCGTCGTCGCTGACGGGCGGCCCGGGTAGTTCCGCGTCGAATTTCCCTTTCAGCAGTGCGACGGCGAATGGGCCACGGCGGACGCAACTTGGTCATTCGGGACTGGGTAGCATGGGAGGGCCACCGTCGCTGGCTCGCGCGCCAGGGAAGAGCGGTACAGGGCTGAGCTTCGACGTTATTCTAAGCAGATTACAAGGCGAAGTACAGAAAAGTCGAGAGACAGGAGCGGAATTGGGTGGGCTTCAAGGGCTCATGGGTGAAGTTGAGGGTGTTTTAGGTGGACGAGGGGTGTGTAATATCTTTTTTGTGTGCATATATGCGGCTTACATTTTTTTTTAGCCCGGTAGCCTACCTGCTTTCCCATCACACCTTCCATCAGTCCGTCCTCCCAGCGAGAACCAACCTCCAGCGCCTCAACCACCTCCTAATGGGCCCGTACCTGCTGCTCCTATCGCTGGATCCACCACAACGAGCCCACCACCTCCCGGTGATGCGAGCGTTACCGCCGGAACCGCCACGTCATCATCTCCAACCCCCGCCACCACCTCCGTGCCAACTATTAACGGCGTTTCCCATCCACCGGCCGAAGCCTCGACATCAACGTCCGGCGCGGCACCGCTCAATGCGTCGCTTGTGGCTGAACTGCAGGCACAGCTCGCAGATACTCAGAATAGCCTCGCTGTGCATCTAGAGCGGGTGAGGAAGTTGGAGGATGTGCTGAAGGAGCAAGAGGTGATTAAACGTGAAGTCGGTGTGCTTCGCGAGATCGTCGAGGGCCGGAGAGGTGCCAATGACCATGAGGAGCAGCAAGAGTCGGATTCGAAAAAGCGGAAAGACGGTCTCGATGGATTACGATATGATCCTGACGAACTGGAGCTGCTTGAGCGCCCACTGGATGCGCTGGACGATCTGCGTGAGGAGGAAGAGGAGGAGATGGACGATGAGGATGATCGGAGGAGTGTGTCCACGGTTATGCCGCACGAGCTCGAGCGTGTGGATGAGGAGGACGAAGAGGAAGCTGAGGAAGAGGATAGGCGGGCGAGAGAGGAGGCTGCGCTGCGCGAGTCCGAGTCTGAACCTCGAGAAGGCGAGCACGAGACGGAGGAGGAGGGCGTTGAACATGAGGACCATTTCAGATCCTCAGAGCAGTCTGCGTTCGAGCACGATGATCGCGATGGCTCGCGCCGGGAGGATGATGATCATTCATACGAGGATGACGAGGAGCGGGAGGAGAGGGAGAGGGAGGAGACGCAACAGGAGATTGAGGAGCAGGAACGTCGGCGCCAGGAGGATCTCAACGTCGGTCGTCCACGGACGCCAGAGCCGTCGCTGCTGGGTCTCGGGCTCGCTATGGGGCGGCGAAATGGAGGAAGTCCACTTTCTACGACGTCCAACTCTGCTGCAAATGGAGGTCCCCTGGCAAAGGATAACTCGGCGACGGAGGATGTGCATGTGAAGGTAGATAGGTTGACGGCGCAGGTCAGCGCGGTGTTAGCGCTCACGACGACGTTGGAGAAGCAGCATGCGAATGCGCAGGGTACGATTCGGGAGTTGGAGGAGAAGGTTAGGAGTTTGGAAGGGTTATTGGCGAAGAATGCGCCCGCCTCCATTTCCTCGACATCGACTTCCACATCAGAGCCTCAAAGCGAAACCGAACTTATGCACGTCAATCCGGATGCCGATGCTTCAACCATTTCAGACGCTACCCTCGTCGATGTCGAATCCTCTGAATCTGGAGACGCCAAGGATGCCGTTACATTACCAGCAAACACCACCCCAAGTGCGCTTGCTGCCTGGACACGCAGTATATCTGGACAATGGAGTACCCTCCAAGCCGATTGGGCTCGCGAACGTACCTCTCTCGCGCGTGCAAAGGAGGATTGGGACGCCCGTGCATTGCGCATCGACGGAGGTCTCACGAAGCTTGATGCGGGTATCTCCAAGCTCGACGCAGGTCTCTCGAAGATCGACGCTGGTCTTACGCGGGTTGACAGCGGCTTGGGCAAGGTCGACGGCGTGCAGAGCGCCGTCGCGAATCTGCTCGCTGCACAGGAGCGCGTGCGAGAGGCGGTGCGAGAGCAGGGCGGACGGCTGGATGCACATCTCACGGCGTATCAGGCCCATGTCCAGAGTACGGCGTCGGGGTTGGCGAATGGGCATGGTGTGGAGAGGTGGCCGAATGGGGATGCGCTCATTCAGAAGCGTGGTGGTCTTGTGACGCCACCGAGTCCAAGGAGCCAAAGCAGTGATAGTGCGCGGTATAGGAGAAGGAGAAGAAGATCGAGTGGGTCGAGGAGGGGTAGTAGGAGCGACGATGAAGGAGACGCTGATGAGGAAGAGGAAGATGGGAAGCATGGGATTGCGAAGGCGCTCGGGCTTGTGGCTGGCACGGCGGCGGCAGCAATGGGTGCTGGCGCGCTCGCAACGCCCGAGAGCTCGATATACGGATCTTCTACCTCTGGACCCTCAGACGCCGTCAAAATCGAGGACAACCGTCTCGTTATGGACACCGGCAAGACATCCGCACTCCTTACCGCGCCGGCGACGCGAGCAAACTCGCATGCGCAGTCCGAAGGCGCTACTGATGACGCGGCAAGTCTACCTATTATCGGGCTCTCCGTCTGGACGTTCTTGCTAATCCTCTCGTTTTCGGTCTCTCTCCTTGCTATCGTGTTTGCCTACCTCGTTGCGTGGTGTGCTTGCCTGCGATCTTACCTTTTCTCGGTGTTTGCTCGTTTGCGTCCTTACGCATCCGCGTCGTCCTTGGGTTCGCTTTCCCTCTCGTCACCGTTGTCGATGTTTTTCCTTTCGAATTTCGATTGGCGTTCGTGGATACAGGCACTACGCGGCGATATCGTGGATAGCCCCGTCGCGGAGGACGATAACGGCAAGACACGGGTACGGACGGCGAAGCAGCTAAATGTGCAGACGGCGTTTGGCGTCGTCGTGCTCAGTATAGCGGCAGCTGCGGTGATTTGGAAGATCAGGCCTGTGGAGTAAGTGGGCCTCGTCATCGTCCTCTCTCCAAAAAGCAAAAAGCATGAATGTGACCCATCTACCTTTTCTTCTTGGTCTATTTATCACTTTTCTCCTTTACTCGTCTCACTCTGTTTGTCGCTTTTGGTCTCCTTGCATTTTTTTAACGTTTTACCCGCCATAACATAACCTCGTTTTCACTTGTCTTCGTCTCCAATCCCCGCACAATAACGCTGTTATCGTAAATTTATACACATACGTACATCACTAAACCCACACCATCGTTATCTCTTCGTCTGTCCTCTGTTTATCTCGTCTCTTTCTCTCTCTTTCGATCGAATTCGCTTTTGGTATTTCTGGGGCGTCAGGCCCTTTTTATTACCCCGTTTCTGTTTCCTCTTTCGTCTCTGAATGTTTTTTATGCATGAGCATTGCGTACCCGTAGCGTGTTCTCCGTATACGTATTACGACCTCATTTCTTTCTTTCTTTTTTATACTGTTTTTTCGCTACGCGTAATGAGTCTGGTTTTTTTGGCTATTGATTATTTTTTTTTTCCTCGCTATGATCTTTCGTTGATGCATGAGTACGTGATGTGTGTCGGTTTCTTTTTTTACGTCGTTGCATGTTGATGGATGGGTGGGTGATAATGGTTTTCGCTCTGATACTTAATGTTATTCATGATTCTGCTGCTAAGTGTTCTTTTACATAAATTTAGAGGAAAAGATGCTGACAATGTGGACCGATAGTGTCCTGTGTGCCTCAATAACGTTACGAGACATGGTTTACATAAAGCCCAACTCTGGAGGCATAGTGAAAAATCCTGGATCCTGCGAGTCTGATTATCATACCAATCTGTAGACCCACGAATTCGATATTGGTCTACTACCGTCTAGGAAACGGTTGTTATTCACGCTTAGGGATATAGTTTTGATTTCACCCCGCCGCTTTGACTACTCTATAATTTCTATAGGTAAGTAGGCGTCCAGCATGTTCGCATGTTCCGAGGTGTGTCTATGCAAGTAATACAAATACCTGCTGTAAGACTTCAGTCTTTGATATCGTCTCCCAATTGCGTACAGTGAGACACAGCTGTGAAGGAATGGTTACACTGCGCGCATCAGGCTGTAAAATTTTCTAATCACGCTCACGAGAAGTCGCGCTTGGAGAAGAATGGACATCTCGTGCTTTCGGAAGAATGTTTTAAGTTACTTCTCAGTCATTACGTCGGAATTGTTACGCGATACTCTGGGAACAACCATTGATAATTTCTGCACTCCAAGTCTTTTAGCTGCTAGGATTGACATGCAAGCAAACATGTTTTCTTCAAGCAGGCTCTCGAAGTTGTGTAAAGTATTCGAGACTTCGCTCATTGGTGGTGCTAGAGCAGCATAACCATGCCAAAATTCAGTCTAAATGGTAGTTAACTCTGATGGAATTTAAAATTGAACTTTGGAATACGCGTTGTCCGTTCCATTTGAACGGCTTTCTTCATACCTCGAACATCGATGATACGGCGCCCCCGCAGCACACGAGCAATTCTCGGAGTCGGGGCTTAAAACAAAAGCACGTGATTCAAGGCCTCGAACCACGAAGTCGCAAATCTACTCCCGTCGATCTCTTCCACGTTCTCATCGATTTCACATATAAAGACACCATACACAATGCACAACCCTATCATCACGAATGCCTGCACAACGGAAAGACGACACCATTCGCCGAATACTCGACGGAAATGCACGCTGGGCGGCCAACCCCGCTTCTGTCACTAACCTGAATGCGACTTGGGAGGTAGATGCCTTCGGTGTACCGCCTCAACATCCTTGCGTATGTCGTAACTCTTTTTTACTTGTGTCTTTCTTCGCTCCAAGTAAACTGATACACCCCTTAACAGATTCTCTGGATAGGTTGTGCGGATTCGCGTGTCCCGGAATCCGTTATCGCGGGTGGATCGAGACCAGGGGAAATATTTGTACATCGGAACATAGCCAAGTGAGTAGACGCACCTCTTTGCCTCTCTAGAGAATTTGAACTACAACTATGAGGTAGCCAAATTCATTTGGACGATGACAACGCACTGTCAGTGCTCGAATATGGCGTGGATCACCTTGACATCTTGGATGGTGCGCTCACTATTATCATCCCTATCATGGGCCACTTACATCATTATACTTCCGCATCACACAGTCGTTGTAGTGGGCCACACGGACTGTGGAGGCGTCGCGGCTGCCTTCGATGCTGCCTTCCCGCCTTCCTGTTCGTCGAACCCGAAACCAAGCACGCCTATATCCCGCTGGATCAAAGCACTCACTAAGCTCGCTAAATCACTCCCCACCCCGCTTCCTCCGCGCGACCGCGCCTTGTTGCGCCTCGTAGAAGCCAACGTGAAGGCTCAGGTGACGAATCTGGCGAGCACCGATATTATCAAGGAGGCTTGGAAGAAATATAAGACGGGAGAGAAATGTGCTGTGTATATCCATGGATGGGTGTACGATTTGGAGACGAGGAAAATAAGAGATTTGAGGATTACCAGGGGACCACCGGGTGCGAGGTCATAGTCGACGTAAGGCTCACGCATGACCTATTGGGTAGTATTATGAGTATGTGCGTCATTATCGACGTTTTCTTCCTCGTTTGAACTTTGCTTAACGAACTCAAGACTGTTTCAGTATTGTTTTGTAAGGCCGATTTTCTGTCATTCACCTGGCTATTCAATATTTCGATATGATCTGTTATACAACGTCCAACCCTCATCGCAAAGCCTGAGATACTGCGTTCATCCTTCTTAATCTATAACAGTCGTCAACAAACAAGAATCTCTTTATTTTTGTCGGCACTTCATCATTATAATTTCTTGTCCTTCGCCTACTGTGCAAGTCGTCTACCCACGCACATGATGATCACGATCAATTTTGACGAAAAACGACTGCGTGGGTGAGAACCTCCGCCTTGTAAGTCGGAAGATGAAGCCGACAGATTTTCGAACGGCCTCATTTGACGAAGTTATATACGACGGAGATGACACGCATTCGTCGTCTGACAATTGCGGGGACTGGTCCAACAAGAAATGTTCGAACTCAAAGTAGGCGTCCAGATCATGTGGAGAAATAACGTCCGTCGTTATATCATCATTGGGTTCCGAGTTATAGCTCCCGTGCTCGTCTTCCGGTAAAATTACGCATACGGAACAAGTTTCGAGAGCGGGAAAATAGGTTTTGCTGGCGATTATCTCATCCATATCGATAAACGGGGATGGAATGACGGTGTCCGTAACATCCTTACTTCCTTCAAACACAAACCAATGCGCAAGATAACCGCCAAAGTCGAAATAAAAGGCATCGAGTGTGATTTTCAAGTGTCGCAATCCAGGTGGTGCGGTGTGAAGTAACGAGCACCAAGAAGAGAGGGCCTCTGGCATCGCACACATGTAGGGAGGATCACGAATCATTATCGTGAGGGCAAGGGCTCTGAGGTGAACCAGTGAAGCGAAGGATATCTCTTCGGGAAGAATAATAGGCTGTGCTGCTGGAAAATCATCTAGGGATAGCTTTTGAGAATTAAGTCAGAAGTTGGAATTAAAATCTCACGTACGTCCACAGAACCCAAAAGGATCTCGTAAACTACGGCAACGGAATCGCTCGCGAATATCGAGTTCTACTAGAGAGTCATAAGCTCGATGGATTATGTGCCAGATTGGACGGAGGTTTGCGAGCGTAATATCTGCGGTAAAGCTTCGCAGACCTGAGAAGTCGAAATGATATTCTGAAAAACTACTAGTATCACTTGGGCGGTCAGGGAATATCTTGGTGAAGTGTTTGCAACCAAAATCATATATTGCGAATTCATCATCGGTTTTGCTTTCATCTGTGACGTTTGACTCAGCGCTATCGTCGCTTTCTTCTGGCTCTGAATTTGCTTCACTTCCTCCCGAGTTGGAGTCAGAATCGGAATCAACAGTCGGAGTCGTGATGGCCATATCCTCATTATTGTCTGAGGGCATCAGTGACCTCGAAGGCGCTGGGGGGCTTTCCGAATATACACGTAAACGCATTTGACGTTCTTCGTCAAGGAGATTGTTGGGGGCTATAAGCATATGAAGCAATACTTTGTCGGAGTCAAGCAGACAGAGAGTTTGCAGGTTTATTTTAGCGGAGCCTTGGGGTATGGTACCGATAGGTGTGAAGAGTGAGAGACGATCGAAGTCTTCGTATCTATCTTCGTCGGACTTTGGCAACACTCCCTCTGGCAGGACATCAGGATCGAAATCCGAGTCTTCTTCCAGATGAAAAGAAGTTGGGTTAGGATTCTCATCCCTTATTTCCAATGTTTTAAGGGATTTCCATAGTCCAAAAGCAGCCGGCGGTATATTTGAGAGACCCTGGAGGTAAAGAGAATCGATACCACCTTGAAGAATGAGATCGGTGATTGTTCGACGAACACAGATCTTAAGACTGCGCCACGAACAAATGGAATAATTTATTTGGATACCGATACGATTGAGGGCAGTGAGCGTTCGGATGATCCCCATGTCAATTGGCTGTATATGAGTCACTAAAATGTGCCATTCGTGAAAGAACCAGAGCTCCTTGACGTATGTCTTGAGGTGTGGACTGCTCTTGAGGATAAGGGAACAGTTTTCCGCGTCGGATCGTCCAGTTCTGAACCTATGGAAGATTTGTTTCTGACAGAATTCAAGCGTCGAGCGAGAGATCAGCGAGAAGACCTTGAGATTACGAGTACGCTCCTCGCTGTGTTTGTCCAAGAGAATCCTGATGATTTCGAGTTGGATATCGTTGTTTAATGTAGGAAGTTGTCGATTTTGAGGAAAGCTCATTGTCGCAGGTACCCAACGCGTCGAGTGGCACAGTCTGATAAGCACGTCTGAATTACACCCGAGCGCGGAGTTCATATTGTTCCACACGTGAGATTCCACAATCTCGGTGATATTAGGTGTTAAAGTGACGCTAAAATGTCGGAGAGATAATGCAAGACGGACATGAGAGATCCCGCGCTCAAGCCGCTGCGCCAAAAGGCAGGGTCGGGATCTATATATGGTGATGTAAGGACCATCCTTACAGATAACCGTACATACAAATTGTGGGATGCCCCTAGTTCAAATTTGCAAAGGTTTTCCCCCCGAGAACAACAAAAACAATTCAGAAATCTAAATACAAAACAGCCATAGTGATGAGACAAGCTACGACTAGGAGGACATGAATGGTTTAGCGAGGAGGGAATGGCGAAATATTCTGATTGTACGACACATATTTGTTGTACAGTATTTCTTAATCCTTTGACGTGAATACTGATTTTGGGATGATTTTATCCAAGAAATCGGTCAATATTCCGCGATAGCCGTCGAGTTTCGACATATCCACTACAATCCCAATCAAATCTGAGCAAACAATCAACGACAAAAAATCAACTGACCATGCTCGCCAAATTCAAATGCATGGAACTCATCTATATTTGGAAAGGTTTGAGTAGATTGGCTCTTCGCATCCTGGGAGATGCTACGTTGAGCCCATTCCATAAAATTTCCTTTTTCGTGCCTCGTTTGAGATGCAGCCCACAGACGACGCATGTGAGTTTCCGGTACAACCTCGTCCAAGAGACCGCTGAGCATGAGAATGGGAAGCGAGGCGGGCAATTTCTTAATCTTACGCGCCGAGTCCCAGCGTTGCGTGCAAAAGTAGCTTACCCACTTGATGAGAAGTGGAAATCGGCCCCGGACAAGATCTGGGATTGACGTGAAGGTATTTTCCACTATGAGTGCGGATACCTTTGACGCATTTCGACTAGTCAGATCGATAGCGACAGCGCCTCCCAGAGACTGCCCGAATATTATCTAAATAATAGAAACAGTAAGTCCGTAAAACTCGTTATCATGATAACCCCCCAAAAAAATGATAATTCACCACTGGTTTCGTTGACAAGATCGGATCAGTAAGAACATAATCCAACGCTGCTTGAGCATCTCTCTGTAAGCCTAAAGCGTGCACAAACTGTGATTGATTTTTAAATTGCAATGACCACTTTATGATCCCAAACCTTTTTCAGAAGGCCAGCCTTCGTTGCGTTGATACCTAAAGACCATCTGTTCAAATACAACATTCTCGATAATTGCGCCAGTTCCTCAACTGACCCTCTGTATTCGACCGTGAGTGCATTGAACCCAACGCGATACGCAATCGCGGCGTATGGTAGAAGGCTTGACTGGGTCATGGCGTTCCCGTGAAACATTACGAATGTACCCCGCGAGCGCTAACCATTGAATTCAGTATGAGTAACAGCTAAAATAGACAAATACGTTTATTAGCGATGTGAAATTAGAAATCACACCTTGACCTTGTCTTCATCACGGTCCTTGATAAGACAACAGGTCAACCTGATATTGTCTACCGTTCTCAATTGAATATCCGAGTAGGGAAAATCGTAATCAAATGGAAGATCTGCGATAACGGGGATGTACTCGTTAGGAAGCAACGTCGCTTCTTCAGGGCTTAAGCACGCACAGGGCCACGACTCAACGATGAAATATCCCGCTGGATAGACAAGCATGCGTTGGCCGTACCATAGGAGCTTTCGTCTTGTTCAGTTCATCGGAAGGAGACGCGAGCTCGAGTACGCACTTGTAGGAACGTATACTTTTCGCCCTTCTTCATTGTAGTTGAGGATGAGTGTCGGGAACGTGGAACACACGGCACCACTGTCATTGTCAAGGCGTCATGAGTTCTACACACAAAACACCCCGTGACCAATACGTCACCAGATATGGACCCTCGAGGCTAGCCACAGACAGAACAAAGCAATTATAGCCAACTAAATTATACTTACAAAGTGAGAATATCGACGCGATATGCAGGATACGCTAAACGTTGCGATCAAAGCAATTTTGTAGCTCTCGCAAACAATTGGTTTTACTTACGAGGGTTACCCTGTTTTGCTTCGCAAATTTAAGAGTCCGAGTCGTCATCAATGGATATAGCAAACATTCATGTTCAATATTCTAAATTCTAAATGTAAAAAACAAAGAGATTTCGACACGGTCCACCTATCAGCCCACTCCCGTTTCCTGACTCCATATCTGTTAGGTGTATCGCTAGCCTTTAACATCGCAAAACGTCGCGACTCTACAACACAACACGGCGCCTAATTATGAGTTCTCAATCGTACGCTTGTCTGTTTTCTTTGTAGTACAGAAAGGTTATCAAGGAGGATGTGCCTCCAGAATAAAGCCACCATTTTACAGACGCAACGTATTAACAAGGATGCTCTCAAGAACGCCGGTGCATCCGAGTGGCTCGCTGTTTAATGACGATGGAGAACCTAAAGCAATTGGGTCAACAATGGTCACGGACATCTGCGCCACTGCCTAAAATGGTAATGAAAAGTTTGGCGGATTGACACTTGGAACCTTATTGAGTAAGACCGAGCAATGCGCGCCACTTTTTAGCATTGAAAAATGGAAAGCGCGAGGAGTATAAATTATGGTCAAAATTTTTGAAATTTTTACCCCTCAGCAACCCTCAACGTTATCTTCTCATCGTGAAATGTTCCCCTCGTATTCACAAGATCCTTCGACGTCCTACGGCAACCTTTACAGTGCGTCGACGTCGTCGACTAACCCATCCAAAGACGGCTTTCAAGTTGTCGAGCATTGTCCTTCTTGTCAGTGTCAACGACGACAGGAGGCGAACACGACGTTTGCGTGCCCTATACCTCAGAAACATGCCTCTTATTTTGATCCAGGGGTCTTGTTACGTGGATCACAGTGGGATTATCCTCCTCTCAGTAGCCTGGACCAGCCCAATTTTTCTGTCGGATCGTCAGAAATCCTACCAGAGAATTTCTTACAGCCTCTCTCGAACAATATCGGTATCGGCGCACGCATACCACTACAGCCTCAACCATTTCCGCATGTAAATAGCCCATCATCTTCCTCACGGTCATCAACATCAACATCAACATCATCTTGGTCCTGCGATTCTCTGAGTGGAGTCAGCTCAGTATCAGATGAATCCGTATTCTCCAGAGATGAACCTTTCCCGCAGAGCCCTGCGACCATTGACGCCGTACCCATACCTGCTTTTCTCGAAAATCTCGAAAGGTACAATACCTACAAGGATTATTGCTTGAATATTCTCTCGCACGAAGTCATCGAAAACATGTCAATCGATGATATAGACGAATTTATGAAGGATCACTTTCCTGAAATTGCCAACAAACTTGGTTTATTCGAACAAGATTTTATAAATGCAAGAATCACTGATGATTTTCTGAGCACTTTCAACGGGCTGTGAATGGAGTGTGGGGTGACTGTTACTTGGACTGTGAAAGTAGATTTATTTTGTTATGCTATTTATTTATGCGATGATTATGAATAATAGAGAATAAAAGCTACCATATCATTCAACTCAGACACGAGTAAGGGACGTATGTATCTAGCAGGACGAAGCGCTGGGGTGAGGCGTTCAACGATACGGTCATAGCTGATCTGAGCACTGCGCAGCACAAGACATCGGAGAGATCCGCCATTGAACTGCATTCGGATCTCCCCGACGGCAGGCGAAAGAACCGTAGACCGGAAAAATGCCGCCCGTCGGGAACATGGTCCATGACGTGCTCATGCGTCATAATTTTGCGCGTTCATCAATTTTCTTTGCTTTTCTCTGACCGACTTGAACAATGGTTGGAAAACTTCAGGCTTGTCATTGTCATACCGGAGTCATACCAAAACATTAAGCATGCATGACGCCGTTGAATGTGCAGTTATCTTCATTCTTCATCGTGTCGGCGCTTGGAATTAAAGCAATACCGGAGCGGTACCCTCTTACTCGGGGGCTCGATTCCTTTCGATCCCTCTTGGCACCCTGAAGGCGTCGTCAAGCGCTTCGAGAATTCATGGTGACGATAGGTACACGCATACTGTTGTCCACAGAAGCGCGATGCAAATCCGTGATATTTTATTCAAATAAATCCACCAACACTTTCGTCCACTTCTGATTCCTCGCCCGGCTCCGATCTGATCATCTGGATGGATCTTGACCACATTTTTGAGTACTGTTTCGTGACACATCCCCCTCTATGTACTTGCTTTCAAGCGCGACTTCAAGCATGTTTCAGCGCAGCAGACCGACGAAGGCCGTCGGCGATGGACTGCGATGGTGCGCCAAGGGGTACGGAACTTCATTCGTACATACGCCTCGGCGGGGCATGATGTATGGCGTTCGGGACATGATGTTTGGGACATACATACGCGCACTCGGGTCATATGTGCACTTGGGACTCGGGACTCGGATGGTGTATGTGGCGCCGATATTCACTTTCGATTGGACACAAAGCGCCACGCAGGACGTCGGGGCGTGTCTTGTCTGCGTAACTGCCGGTGTAAGTCTACGACCGTGTATGTACATAGGAAAAGTCTGCTTTGGGTTGTGCGTGCGAGTAAGGCTCTTTCTTCCCGGCATTCAGTGATTTTTCCTAGATCCGAACTCATACAAAATTGAATGATACATATGTAAAGAAAATCCTTCCATGACCAAACGCCACAATTCGAATCCTGAAGGTGTGTCACAGCATCCATTTGATAGATTCAAGCACACAAAAAAGACGTACGATTGTATGATAGAACGGCAGAATCAGAATACAACACAACACAATACAATACAACCACGCCATCCGTCGCCAATTCAACCCCAGATGACACCTCGCATCCAAGCGGCGAGGTCACGCTCCACCACCACGAGACGCACATCCACAAGTCAATTTGAATCGCATCCAATCATCTCTTCTCTCACCTAGAGCCGCCGGTGATCAAGATCAACGATGCTTGTCATCTCCGAGTCCCAGAGCCTCCATTCGTCGATGGGTCGTATCCGCAAACGAAAACGCAAGCAGCAGGTCAGTCCAATTCGCGAAGTTACGAGAGTTCCAGGGCGAGGAAAGGCACGAGTACAAGGACAAGGGAAGAAAAGGGGAGAAGGGGTATTACGCACGCACATATAGAATAAAACAGAACATAATAGAAGCCATCCCTACGTCGCGTCAATCATGACGACTGAAATGAACGTTCGAAATATGGAGGAACGTTGGTTGATTTGAACACCGTGACATGATTACGAGACGAGATGCGATGAAAATTGACGAGAGCAGATGATGGGATTGGTGGTGTGGGATGGGTATCGGCCGAGGGTGAGAGCAAGCGAGAGAGAGTGCTTCTGACGTAGAGATGAAGGTCGGAAGGCGACGGGTACACAGACGGACGTTGAATGTAGAAATAGACACGTCGAAAATCGAAATAGCCACATAGAAGATGTGATAGACACATAGAAGGCGAAATAGACAAGCCGACGCCCCAAAGATCCACGAAGTCGGAAAGAGACGGGCGCGAAAATATCTACAGACAGAAGCGCAGCATGTCCAATGACACCACCACCGCCGATCCAGAAGCCGACAAAGGATGAGAACCACATCGATCGTCGCGAGAAGCCATCTTGTCCGAGTCGGCGCGATATCGATGTCTATGTCAAGGATAGGCACCCCATTGAATATCGGCGCACAGGGGAGGATTCAGAAGGAGAACGCCGGATGCCACTGGGAAGGTGGGCATAAACCACGAAGTACGCCTTGAGTGGAACGACTCGGGTGGACGGCAAGGAGGAATGGGAGCTAGAACGCGAGAGGTTAGGGAAAGAAGGGAGATCACGAGGGTACCTACCACACGAGTACCACATACGTCGGCAAGGTGAATACGCAGAACCCACACACGTCGAAACCACCGGCGTCTTTGCGAATTGAAAGGCTGAGAAGGGGCGAACCGTAACGGACGAAAGAGGATCATCACGAGCGTGCGCGTCCATTGTCCACACACACACCGCAGACGTCCAAAATGAAAGCAAATGAAAAGAAATGAAAAGAAGTAAAGATTCGGAAAGAAGAAAGGAAGGTCATACGCACAATACAGCCCAACCGCCACCGAGTCCGGTAATCGTGCGTAACATGATGAGATGCATGCAGACGGGCACAACCGTGCGCCATGATCACGCCGGATGGCGCCCCCATATGTCGTGTCCAAGTGTCCAGGTGTCGTGTGTCCACCCACCCAATACGTCTATACACAGACGAGAATTTCCCTGCGCAGTGCAAAATATCCGTCACTTCTTGCGTCAGAGGTCGAGCATGCGCAGCTCCAGTCGGGCGTGGACGGAGGCGGAGGCAGAGGTGTGCTTGAACGCCACGAGCGTGTCAATGAGGGTGTGCAGGGAAAGAAACAAGGCAGTTGGCATCTGACGCGAGAATCAATATCAATAATATCAATACGGGGATGGGATGATGCGAAGAGACACGACGTACACACGTACGTCCATAGAGTCGATCTGTGAACAGATGCACGAAGGATGGTGTGACCTGCATACCCTTACCCCACCCCACCCCACCCCACCCATACGAAAACGGTTGAATAAGAACTCCTATTCTCCGCCTCCGTCTTCCTCTCCTCGTCTCCTCTTCGACCGCTCTCGTCTTCCATAACTCCAAACGCACTCCAAACGCGCCAATTGACCGCGCGAGTACTCGGTGAAGTCGCCATAACCTATACGCACGTTCGCCGCGTCCGCCGCTCCTTCGGCCGTAACCCACCCAACTCAGCGCGTCACCGTTCATCCCTATCAAGGTCCGTGCGCGAGATCCATTCTTCCGCATCATAATCACCTCATCTGATCGAAAAATGAGTCCAGTTGGAGAAGGGAAAGAGGGGGTCAGGTCACCTGTTCGAATCCCGAGCCTTGAACCCTAGTTTCTTTGGACCCGTCCGACAAAAGCCCCCACCCATCCACCCTTTCCTGTCCTTCCCCTGCTTTCAACGTAACGAACAATAAGAGGACCACGGACGACGACTCACCCCAATACCAATAACCCCAAAGCAACATCCACCACCACCACCACCAACAAAAATGTCAAGTACGACAGACCGCCAATCCTCGTCACGCTCCCCACCACGCCGGACACTAGGCGACAAGATTTCCGCGCTAGGCGCGAAGCTCAGCCGGACGCTAAGCCACACCGACGAGCGCGAGGAGGGCCACCACGACGGCGACGACGACACAAAGAAGCCGAGAGAGTCAATCGACAGCGGCACGATGCCTATTCTGAGTGAGTCTTCATCTTCGCCCATTTTCGTTGCGTTTCGCTTTCGCTTTTGCGCTGTTTCTGGGGCAAGGGGACTGGGGCAGCATAGGGTGGACTTGAGTAGCGCGGGAGAGGGGATGGTGGTGGTTGGAAGACAAGGGACGCGGGGAGAGATAAGAGATAAGGATGGTCTTGGTGTGTGGGGAGGTCCTTATCTTCGACTGCACTCCTTATCTTTCTCCGCACGCCCTGCGAACTGCCCCATTCTTTTCTTATCTTATCGTGCGTTATGCTGCTCCCCACCCCCTGGCGGCGTGGCGCTGGCGCTGGCGTTGGGTCCTCGTCCGTCCCGCTTGTCTTCTCCTCCTGTCCGTCCGGCGAGGCCGTCCGTCGAGGTTGGGTTCACTTCTATTCCCACATCGTCGTTCCTCGACGAGCGTAGGTTTACTGGGCCTAGACCTGCGCCATGATACACCTTTACTTTCCTTGCACGCAGGGCGGGAAAAGGCCATACGTTTGCGGTGCGATGCCACTGCGAGGCTGTGAGCGGGGGCCAGCCCACGTCACGGACGGAGCCAGAGCGTGGACCGGGTCGAGTCATGGCAGCCAATCAGGCTCATCCGTCATCCAAACCCCTCCGCCCAGCCCAGCCAGTCCAGCGCATCTGTCTCTGTCAGGAATTCGTCACTTGACTCCGCCCGAACAATTGACGTCGTTTTCTGTTCCTGGGTGATCATCGCGCCCTGGGCCTCCCCACATATATAAAACGGTCCTTTTCCTTATCACTTGCGCGATCGCACCGCTTAAAACTTGCTACTTCCCCCCGTTAACCATTAGGACGTTTATCAGTCTCTAACGTATTCTTTATTCCGCTTGTTATGACAGACCACCAAGAACGATCCCTTTCTCGAGGACGCGAGGCTTTCGTACGTTTCCCCTTCGTTGTTCGTAAGAGTACGAGAGCTGATTTGGGTTTTTGATACGGGTGTTTTTAACAGTCGACTGGACGCGGAGGACTGGGCAACATGCGCCAGGCGTCGCTCTCGCGCGATGCGCGCCCTGAAACCGGCCCTGACGATTTCTCTGTCACTCGTGGGCGCGAGGCAATCATCTCACCTACCAATGTACGTCCTCCTTCTCCTCGTCGTTATCTTCATTGGACGCCACGGAAGGATTGTGCTCAACGCCTAGTTTCTCTTTTTTTCGATAGGTCTACTCTACCGGACGCGGCGGCGCAGGCAACCTACACTCTCCCTCGCGCGATGGAAGCCGCGTGCGTCCTACTCCTGACGCGGCGGAGCAGGAGGTCATTCGCGACTATGTTGCGGCGCATGAGAACGTTCCTGTGAGTTTTCTCTGTTGCGTTTTTCGTTTTTACTCTTCCTTCCTTCTTCTCTCCTTCATTCCTTCGTTATCCCGCCCCGCTCGGATTCCATCCATACACGCATATCCCAGCCACAGCACGTCAGTGCACTCGCCTTGGTGTATATGTGGCGCGAGATATCGACGATCCTATCCATGCATTCCTTTTCCTTTCAATTCCGAGTACATTCCATTTTTAGTGGCGTCTGTCATCTATGACGCAGTACCTACCTCCTTCAGATCTCCTTTCCTCCTTTCCTTCTCATTTCATCGCCTACCATCCATATCCGTCCAGGACAACCGCTAACGCCCTCATTTCATCCTCCAGTTCTCCTCGGGCCGCGGCGGCATAGGCAACATCGCCCGCTCGCGCTCGCGCGATCCCAACTCCGACGCACGCACCGCGACTTCGCCCGTGCGTCACACTACCACGCACATCTCGCATACCGTGCATTCGACGGGCAGAGGAGGAGCGGGGAATATATACCCCGGCGATGGGATCAGCGCGGACGTGATTGATGAACAGGCGCGGAGGGGTGTGAGTCAGGAGAGGGGACGGGATGCTTTGTGAGTCTTTCTCTAATTTTTGTTTTGTTCTTGTTCTTGTTTTGCTCTCCCCGTCGCCGTCCATCGTCGCCGTCGTTCTCCTTTATCTCTGACCTCTCTTCCTTCCTTACCACCTCCCGTCTGATCCATGACGATTGTCGTCATCGTCCTTCTCTCGCTTTTTCATACCCAACGCTCCCTCTTCATTTCGCTCCTTATTCTTCGCCCCATCTTCACGTTCACCCCTTTAACCTTCTCTCGTTTCTTCTCATCTTAAAAACAATTACTCATCCCCCTCTTACTCTATACAGCCACTCAACAGGCCGCGGCGGCTTCGCGAACCTCTCCTCCGCCGCCGAGCCCGCGGTGGAGCATCATTCGGTCGAGCATGGGGGATATGAGAGTACGGGACGTGGCGGGCTAGGCAATATCGTGCACGATACGGGGAAGGAGCGCTCGGATTGAGGGTTGTGTTTTGATTGTTGGCGGCTCAGCTATGAGGGTCGATGCCGAGGATGGAAGAGGGAGGGTGTTGGAAGGAATCACCGATGAAATTGAAATTGTATTATGCGCCTCGTCTCGTCTCTTATCTCTTATTATGCTCCGGAAGTGTTTGTTTGATCTATGGGATTCGGAAATGATTTTTGTACTTTATGCATTTTTTAACGATCAGCGATTATTGCATAGATTTGGTGTTTTGTTCTTTCGTTTGGGTGAATACTGCGTAGGTTTGATAAAATGCAAGGATTTGACACAATCCGCTTATAATGAACGACGAACCTCAGTATCCTCGATCAGCGAATATTGGTCCTTCAAGTTCTGCATCACGCCGAGCTGATTGCGTTGTCGTTGTCGTCCTCTGGTCGGTCTCAACAATGTCTATATACTTGTTTCCTGTCTCTGTCTCTCCATTTAACTCGATTACACGGTATGCATAGAAAATATAGCGGTACATTTAATTAAATACAAATGATTAGTGTAAGTAGTCTAATAGGTATTTCGCTTCTCTCTTCAGCCGGCCAAGTCTCGAAACTGCCCTTGCGCCCCTCCGCTGTCGAAAGTCTTTTGGAATTTTGATGGCTGGATCGATTTTTTTCATTCTTGTTACAAGTTCTTCGAGAAACACACAAGTATCATGAACTCTTCTGAGATCCATCTTCGCAAGATTGTTGGCGAAAATGTTGAGGACATGATGATATGCTTGACCGCGGTCACCAAAGTCCTGTGAAACCAAATTTTAAGTTGAGCGCTATGCAGACGTATTGTGAATAACTTACAAGATTTCGCAATGATTGCAGAATCCATGCAAACATAACAGATGGATATGAACTAATTGAATTCTCCACCTGGAATTTTAGGATGGAATTTCGGAGAGGAGCATTAGCCTTGGCTTCGGATAGCAGCTCGTAAATCGCACATATCCGCCAGGTTTCCACATCGGCATAATATGGTGTATCTGGGATATGACTTTCGAGAAATATGCACAGTAGTTGTGATCGGTGTTCTTCCAAATCAATATAATATTCCCCGGAGCGACTTTGGTCGAGGAGGAAATCGTCAAGAGATGCGTGTAGAAATTTCACCTCCGGATATGTTTTGGGAATGCAGTGTACAACGGCTGAGAGATTTACTAACAAGGACTCGAGGTCGCCAGCTTGGAGTGAGAAAATAGCCTCAAACTCTTCGATGAGATCTGGAGATGAAAGTGACCATTGGATAAGCATCATGGCGAGTATGTTTTTCACGATGTCCAGATGCTTGACTTTGGAGAAAATATACTGGTAGAGTGCATCGAGATTAGCGAATGGATTATCCTTTGGATCGCGAGGTCGGATATTCTCAATAATGGATAGTTGAGTCGACGGTAGCGTGTCTGGAGCGGAAACAAAATTCATGACAACAGATGCGTAGATAAATTGGCCTGAGGATTTCTTGATGATTCCTTCAATAGACGATTCCTGAGGCCAATCAGCGGATAGGTACTGCTTGCGCAGGTGCATTTTTTTGACGTCGTTGAATTTAGCAGTAACGAATGACCGTATATCGGATGAGGTTTGCGCGAGAGATAACTGGTCCAATGGAACTGTTCGAAGAATACCATAAATGTGTTCCTTTCCGAATGTTGTCTCGATCTGAGGTTCACGACGGCTAGCAATTAGAAATACAATAGGGATGTCGCGTTTCTGAGAAATATCCCCGAAAGCTTTGATGAGAGCAGCCTGCTGGACGTGGTCGAGGCATTCATCGAGACCGTCAATAAATACGACAAACGGTCTGCGTAAATGGGCCGGTAGATGCAAATATGGTTGGACAATGAGCTGTTGGAGTTGGGATTTGATGGCTTGATCGAAGATGAGGGGATTGTTCGCGATGGTATTCTGAATGTCATCGGATACTTCTGGGATAACCTGGATAAGCTGATACGCTAGGGTGGCGACTAGAGGACCAATAGAATTTCGAGTGGAGTCGCTTCTGAAGAAAAAGAAACTCGCCGCCGCCATGAGCGCGTCTACGCAACGTTCCGCGAGAGTCTGCATAATAGCAGATTTACCAGCTCCAGCAGCGCCGTTTAGCCACAAAATCCATTCCTCCCTATGTTCCGAGCTCATGATCCACTCAATCATGGTCTCGAGAACCTCCTTGCGGGTTTTAGGATGACATCGAGGTGGATCGATACGCTGAGCGGAATTGTGGAAGGCTGTGTGCGCGACGCGTTTAGTCAAGAGCTTTAAGCCTCGAGCTCCTGTATTGACACAGTGTCTTCAATCAGTCCACGCTCACCCACGTATATCAAAACCACCTACGACGATCATAGACGGGATTGGCATTAGTAACTTGAAAGCTCCCTCCATTTATCGTTACGTTATTTGACCTGTTGAACATGCTCGGCGCTGTATGTGAAGGTGGAATCGATTTGGCATCCTGCTTAATGTTAAGTGTGAAGGAAAACACTCGCAATATTATCTATACGCACATCTTGAATTGAGATACATTCAGTCCTATGAGATCGATAATCCTTCCGAGATCTTGACTTTGAATGGGTCAACATATGATCTCGAAACCGAAGACAATTCTCACCTCAGATCTCGCTATGTGAAAACTGCTCTGCACAACGTTCCCTGACCTGTTCGACATACCCACCTGTTGTAAAGAATTCTTTAGATATTCTGAATAGTGTTACTCGTGCACTTACATTTCGGATGACGTTACTTCGACCTCGATGTGATCCATGATTCTCAGAAGAGTTCGACTTTCAGAACGAGTCAACACGAAATTTTGATACGATAAACGGTATGCACACCTTAGAACTCTCGCTTCCAACACTGTTGCGGCATTTTCTCTCCTTCTGATATCTATGATGAAGTAATTGTGCCTACGATAGATTATAGTGTCAGAATAGCTCTCTCTTGAAGGGTTGATAGTAGAGCTCACAATATTCTCGTCTCTTTCACCGTGCATGGGTTCGATTCTGAAGATTTACGGGCGTTGATGTGGACGGACGCAAGATGGTTTGCGGCTTGACGAAATACTTGTACTTGACAGTGGTGTGAAAGGGCAAGGCTATGCGGCGGCCATGTGTGCTAAGATTTTTATGGCACAGCCGTACAACCAAATAATGCTGTGTCCAACAGACAATTTCGGTATCTAACGTTAACGCTGTACCATTTGCTATTTCAAAGCTGATTCGTGATCTGCTGAACATTCTCCCCACTTTATCAAGCAAATTCGACACAGCCATGAGGCTATTTGCGAACACGCGCCACAAACGCTCGTTTACAGCTACTTTCATAACGACAGGCCAGAATTTTCGATTTAGCACACAGGGCGGAGTGAAGCGGACCTAAATATTTGATTCATGCCTCGATCGCCACCATCAACCCCCGCGTATGATTCGCTGGTTGGCCTCTATGCCGAGCTCTAGACCTCTCGCATCACCTTAACCTCGACTCCGCTTCACTCCGCCCTGTGCGCTATTTCTAAAAATTTCGGTCTATCGTTATGAAAGTAGCTGTAAGCACCGGGCGTTGACTGACAATCAGGGGAGGTCGGGGTTCAAAAAATATAGGTCGATTCAACAATGATTCTGACAGTGACGATTCTGAGAAATCTTAATCACTTTCAGAATCGCCTCGATTTTTTCAAGGGGTTGGACGGTTCAGTGTGCTGGTGAACCATACTATCACTGGGTGCACAGCACCATATTCGGAGATCGAATTTCGTAACAATACGGTAAAAATAGTCCCAGTATTTCTACCATACTAGGGGAAAAAATACATAAAGAATACGGTGGTGTATTTTTATCATACTTTTTGAAAGGAATACGGTACAAAGACGGTAACAAAGATCATTGTATATTCTTATCGAAATCTGGTCAACGAATATGGTAACAATATGGTGCCAGTATATTTGGACTCAGAATACGGTAGGAATATGCTGAAAATATTCTGCCTTACACTCTGCCTTCGTCAAGGGCAGCCAGGGGTGGCAACTTGTTGAACCCACTAAGCCTACCATTTAGCAAGGCAGGATATTTTCATCATATTCTCACCGTATTCTGAGCCCAAATATACTGGCACCATATTGTTACCATATTCGTTGACCAGATTTCGATAAGAATATACAATGATCTTTGTTACCGTCTTTGTACCGTATTCCTTTCAAAAAGTATGATAAAAATACACCACCGTATTCTTTATGTATTTTTTCCCCTAGTATGGTAGAAATACTGGGACTATTTTTACCGTATTGTTACGAAATTCGATCTCCGAATATGGTGCTGTGCACCCAGTGTATGCGGGTGATCTTATGTCTTATGTGCATTCTCGATCCGGAAGAACGTTTTGTCTCTTTTGATAGTTTCTGTGTTGAATTCTTGATGAGATCAGGGTTTTGAAATTGGAGAGTGAGCTTTTTTAAGATATTAGTGTCGTAAACGACGACTATGAATCGTAATCGTCGTTTATCCTACTGTGACGAGTACGATTAATCACAACTCATTTGCGTCCTGATCCAAGTAGACATCGAACAGAGCGTGTGCCCGGACGTCGCCTATAATGTTTCGATGTGCGTGTTCGCGATCGATCATAAGTATGCGATAGTTGAAGGCTTATTGAACTTCGCCCGCAGTATCTCTAATATTCCAAAGCATGTTCATCCTCTCTCGCATTATTGCCTAAAATCTACGAAGCTGACGCGGATTAGAGAAATATGTACTCTACATCGCACAGTTTGATGAATACAAATTAAATATAACTGACTTGAACTAATCCTGTTTCTTATTTGAGTAGATTGACGAAGTCAGCATGCGGAGAAGATTGCTGTACGTCGAATCCATAGTCGTACTCAAGTGAGGGGATACAAAATCATTGTGTTGAGCAGATGCATACTCTGGGGCATATGATGTAGGGTTACGTTTTAATGGAACTGTACAACCGCGAAGTGATTATCGTGTAGTGACGCATACTAGAGGAGCAAAGGGAAAGAAGACCAACCTTCTGGTACATCAGACCTTAACCATAACGGCTCATTGCTTGGAGGATCCAACTTTCGTCTTCAACTGCTTTTATCTTTTCCCAATCAATACCCTCCACGAGATCCGCCAGTTGGATATGGTGTCTGGATGGGGGAAATGTTAGTATCTATTGGATGCAGAAGAAGATAACGCATTCACTTATCGCGAAGATGTTGATACACATCGCACCTTGGCCGTAATTTGTTGACCGTCGGTGGACATCTCAAGCACCGATGATTTGCATCTTTATCCAATCCAACGAAGTTGAAAAAGCGCCTGGGAAAACGGTGGGTAGGGATATACTTGAAATCCACTTTTGCAATTGGATTCGCGACGCCATGTCTAGAAAAATAGAATGGAATAAATTATTGTACAATGAATGGTTAGAAATGTCACCTTACGATTTGATGGCATGATCCATAGATTCTGCCTCGTTTCGCCAGAGACTCGGATACGGGCTTGAATTGCAATAGCAGCAGCTCCAAACGCGATCGGTAGGCTTTGGAGAGTCAATATCACGGGCCAATAAATGGGATGTCAAGCCCTTGGAAAGAACGTCAAAAACAGGGGGGTGTGGATCAGACCTGTTCAATTCGTGGTCAAGCTGAAGACGGTGGTGTGAGATTTGAAGTTGTCAATTAGGAGATTCAGAGGATGAAACTCACACATTGCCTCCAAGTAAGTACATGGAGACCACGTGGGCCGCCGTGACTGGAAATTTTACAAGTCTTGCAGACGAACCTCTTGTTCAAGGCATCGAGGTCGTCTTGCGTAAGAGATTTTGAGGATTCCGAACCAAGACCGAGTACCTTGACTATATTCTCCAAAGCTCGAAACCCTGCGTTGCTGAAGCAAAATCTAAACGAGTCGTCTCCGACATCTTGCATGTGCAATTTGTCAGTGCCACATAAATGCGTACGTGCCTCATCAAAACCAATGAAACGCTTGCCACAGCACTCGAAGACTGCGATTGCCAGTTTAAGGGCCTGATCGATGTCCGAGGCTTCACACGCCGTCTCTGGGAGAAGGCGTTTGTCCTGCAAAAGCTTGAAGAACTGATGTCGCTTTCTGGTCAGATATGTTTCGAGGAAGCGTCGGATTTCCGGCTCAGCGATTTCATAATCTAGTTTACCGACATTGTCCTGCGGGTCGTTGATGTAATCGCGAAAGTATCCGAACTTGTAGGCAATATCTGCGAAAGGAGCACAGCGCGTTTCTCGAGGACTCAGTAGCTTTTTGATGATTTGATTGTAACACACATCAACTTGCTTTTTCCTCGGGAGAATAAGATGCTTCCTTCGAGCCTCATCCACAAATCCTTTCAATATGGGTATGTATTTTGGAACCTCTTATTGAAAGAATTGACATAATTTCAGACAATGCACAAATCAGAAATCGTAGTGACTCACTCGACTTGTTCAGCCAGGGATCAGAAACTCCAGATCTATGCACGTATTCGTGGCTGATAACCGTAAAGAATGAGGAGATTGCGGATTTTACATCCAATGTATTATATCCCCGCTTTCGAAGTATCTTTTCAGCCCTACGGCACCATAATATGTTGTATAAGTCCAAAATAACAAAAGGAAGGTAAAATAGTAAATTTGCACACTTTACGAAAAGCAGGAAGAGAGTTCATTAAGACAGTATGACGCTGCTTTCTGATATTATCCACCCAACTTCTGCAGATTTCTGCATGCTTTTAAGGGTATAACCGAGTTAGGGAGACAATTATGCTAAGGAAAAACTTGCACACCTGTTCATGTTTCCGAGCCCGAACTTTGGTAGCATTTACGAATGCCTCATACTTTGCCCTGCTATCCAAAGTTCCCGATTTAATTTCCAAAAGATATACTCGCATGTTTTCTGCTAATTCCAGAATGTGGTTGAGTGAATAATAAGTACAAAATCCATATTTTGGAAATGAGAAAATGACTGTATATTCGCGAGATCAATAGAGAACAAGAATAAGAACAAGGAAAGAATGAATTGCACCATATTGTTGAATCTTCGTAGCCATGTCCCAAATATCATCTCGCTGGTCGCAAAATTCGCCAATAATAGGGCGAATTGCATCAGATAGCACATAGGCGCTTGCGAGATAATAACTCTACATACATGAGATGAGCGACTAAAAGTAATAAACAGAAAAGGCCACTAACATCACATGTTCCACAATTCCTCCTTCGTAAAACATATTCACCGAAAAAATCGCTCATACCACAACCCTGTACAAGGTAGACGAATGAATGATGAACCTTATATCAAGAATGAGAAACGCACATCACACGTCGCGGGTCCAAAGATCAGCGGAGCCCGTCTCGGCGCCGAGAAATCATCAGGATAAAAAGGAATATCTGGATAGTTCAGAAAGGATTGCTTCCATATGAACGACGACTTCTTGTCCAACAAAAAGCGTCGGAGACGTTTTGTCGAGCATAGCGCGTGATACAAGCCAATGGGATGAAGGAGGCTATAGATCTGCCATATGGTGAGATAAGAAAGAGCTGTAAGTTGGTTGTCCTTACCGAACAGATAATCTCGGCAGGGAATCGATCCCATAGCCCGTCTAGAGTCTTCAACGTCTGAGGGGTTATTGATTTCGCGAGCGTTCGCAGGTTCCAAAGTACGTATGCTTTTATATAGTTTCCTGAAAGTGGACGTGTTATCAATCCTCTTGGATTCGTCGAGATGGCGAAAAACGTACCATGTCTTCGCAACCCTGGCCATTCGTCCGAATTGATATCCCATGTACGTCCGCCTCCCGACCAAAGTTCGCGTTGCAAATTTCCTGAACTCACTCGCTGGAATGGGAGTAGGCGAGCAATGTCCGAGGGATTATACCCCAAGATGCCTCGAGAACGTTGTTCGGCGGGGCCACATCTCGATTGAGAAGACTGGCTTCCATGACGAGTGGTGCGCGAGGTCTCTAGAGGTGCGGTTGGTGACTTGTGATAGAGTTTGCTAGTGTGGTCTTATCTGTCACCAAATGCTCAGATCACTCGATACTAGAGTGAGTACATTAGCATAGAAAGGCGCACACGTACTATAGCAACAGTTTGAACGCGAAATAGAAGGAGTGGACGTGTTTTGAACGTGTATTCGAGTCATTGCATCTCTAGTTTAAAGTCAGCTTGAAACCGAGTTTTCTGGAGTTTAGCGGCAGTAACTGAGGTGGGGGTGAGATGTGGTCAGGATGACCTGTTCTTGAAGATAGAAACGAGAGGACAATGTTCTATAACATGCATTGGCACAACCTTGAAACACCCAGAGGAATAGATTCACATTCTCATCGCACTAGATAATCTGAGGAGAAAAAATCGATGCATATATTTCATAAAGGATGAACATACGAAATATTCCTGTTTAAGTATGAAATTTCCCAGCTAACCCTCTCATCCCACCCAAACTCACGATCACTGAACGCTTCCACATGCCTCCACCACCTTCGCAATAGCTCCGCTTCTTGGCCAACAACACAGCGAAAAAGCCGAAATCATTCAGCGTGACGGCGCTGCATAAGTGACGTGTTGCAATGGCCTCCTTCTCCTTCTTGACGGCGTCCGAACTAGCAGAACCGGGGAACTTGATAAAGGCGACAGGGATGAGGGTGAGGAGCTTGAAGGGGTATAGTTTGGGGACGTCGGTGGGGAGGCCGTCGATCTGGCTTCCTGCTCCTTCGAGTTGACGACGCTCGAGCCGGCGGCGTCGGGGAGTTTGGCGAGGGCGATGGGGGTGAGGATGAGGTGCTTGAGAGATTATGATTTATGACGTACGTCGGTGGGAATCGTGGGGCTGTCAATAACGGTCTGCATTAAGAAGTTAGTGAGTCGAAGGCGAGCTAAGTAGTCCGACAGAACGTACACGTTCGAAGTCTATTATTTTGCGTGATGAGTCTGCGTAATAATTGGGTGTGAGGAAGGGATCTATTAAGAGGAAGACATCATTGAGCTCGTTCGAGGAGCGAGTGAAGAATATATGACCACGGACCATGACCGACGTCGACGAAGCGCTTATGTAACTGGAGCTCAACCTGAAGCTGGAAGCACACCTGGGTCAATGGTTGGATGATGGCGAAAGACTTGGTGGGCTATGATCATGAAGAAAGTGGAAGAGGAGGTCGACTCAGCGAGAACTGTAATAACTGATGGGCGGGCGCACGGAGTGGTGATGTCGATGAAGCTTAACCTGTGGTAGAGAGACAGAAGCTCAAAAATGGGGAACGGCAGGTGGAGGTACGACCGGCCGAACATCTGGTGCATGGACAGGCGGGCATGGTATGCGAATAGGTGCACGGGCAGCTCATGTTGAACATATCCGAACATCCCATAAGTATAGTCAGCTCATCTTGTTCAGTAAGCGCGGTGTAATATGCGTTTGTCGGCTGTATACATGCATGTTCATGCACATGCGTATCCTGGCATGGACAACGACAAGGCCATGGATGGGTACGTATATGCGCCGGAGCTGGACCGCAAGCTTGGGCTGATTGTGCA
This sequence comes from Pholiota conissans, assembly GCA_015484465.1. NCBI lineage: Eukaryota > Fungi > Basidiomycota > Agaricomycetes > Agaricales > Strophariaceae > Pholiota > Pholiota conissans. Next base: position 41,238 of record MU155338.1, read on the forward strand.
GTTGTGAGAGCCGAGGTATAGCCATTGTTGTCGACAACGTGGGTGCAGAGGTCGTCGCAAGGCGGTTGCCCTGTTCAGGATGTGCGTGGATGTTTGGATCAGATGGTTGGACCAAACAATGGTCGCCATCTTCCTTCCTCTCGTCCACATAGCTCGCTCGTCGGTCGTTGTTTATACATCGGCGACTAACCTTCTTCAACGCCTTCGCCCCATCTGTGTAATCAGTCACCCTCCGATCGTGGGTCCTCCGTCCCCAGTCCCATCTCAAGCTGGGCGCCTTCGACCTGATTCTGACCCGCTGGCTCTACTCTTCCTGTTGCAAAGTGGTTTCTTCCAAGCGATATCAAGCTGCGCCATCCGCTTTCGCGCCAACTATGCTCTCCTCGTATTTGGAAACGTTACCGTGGGATAGGCGTTGATAAATAACGAATGAGATCGGGCGTAATGGTGGTGTAGACGCGCAAGTAGGTGAGTAAAAGTTCGTTGAACCTCTTCATCTCATCCTCCTGACGTCGTTCACGCGTATTTCGTTCTCTATCAGCGCTCCTCTTTTTCGACTGGGTCGCCATCCGCTCCGCTGCTCTCTCCTCTTGTTCGTCCCGTCCGTCCGTCCGTCCATCGAGAGTTAGGCTCTCACTTCTATGTATCCCGACATCGTCGTCCCATCCTTCGAGGGTTTACTGGAACTAGACCCACGCCATATCATACCAACACTGAGTCTGCGCGCGGGGCGGGAAAAGCGCATATGGAGCGATACCTCTGCGAGGCTGTGAGCGGGGGTCAGCCCACGTCACGGACGGAGCCAGAGGAATAGACCGGGTCGAGTCACGCAGCCAATCATGCCCATCCGTCATAAACCTCTCCGCCCATCCCAATAAGGCCAGCGCAGCGCCTCCTATCTGTCTCCATCAGGAATTCGCCACTTGACACCACCCGAACAATTGACTAGGGCACTTATCAGTCTGGCATATTCTTTCTCCTGCTTGTTATGACGGACCACCAAGAACGATCCCTTTCTTAGGGAGGTGAAGTTTCTGTACGTTCTCTCTTCCACGTCTCATTAACGATGACCGTATACAGGAGCTGATGTTGGATGATTTGGGTGATTTTAGCAGTCGACTGGACGCGGAGGACTAGGCAACATCCGTCAGACGTCGCACTCGCGTGATGCGCGCCCTGAAACCGAACCCGACGATTTCTCTGTCACGCGTGGATGCGAGGCGATCGTGTCACCTACCAACGTACGTTCTCGTTGCATAAATTGCACATTAGAATGATGGCTCATGAGATCTATTTTTCTCTATAGGTATACTCTACCGGACGCAGCGGCACAGGCAACCTTCACTCCCTCGCGCGATGGAAGCCGCGTGCATCCTATGCCCGACGCAGCAGAGCAAGAGGTCATATGCGAGTATGTTGCGGTGCATGAAAATATTCCTGTGAGTTTCCTTCGTTTCGTTTTTCGTTTTCTCCTTCTTTTTTTCTCGCTTCATTTCTTCGCTATCCGGCCTCGCTCGGATCCCATCCACCTATACGTCCATAGCCCAATCATAGCACGTCAGTGCACTCGCTTTGGCATATATGTGGCTTGAGATAGCGACGATTTGAACCATTCATCCTCTTTCCTTTTATTCCAAGCACATTCTGTTTTGGTGGCGTCTGTCGTCTACAATGCATTCCTCATTCACATCCCTCATCCTCTTCCCGCATCCCACATGTCTATCTCTGTTTCTCGAGCACGCACTGACACACACCCCCTTCTAGTTCTCTTCAGGCCGCGGCGGCATAGGCAACATTGCCCACTCGCACTCGCGCGATTCCAACTCCGACGCCCATACTGCCATACGTCACACCACCACCCACATATCGCATATCTTGCACCCGAAGGGCAGAGGAGGAGCGGGAAACAATATCCCGGAGATGGGGTGCGCGGACGTGATTGATGAAGAGGCGAGGCGGAGTGTGAGTCAGAAGAGGGGACGGGATACTTTGTGAGTATTCTTTTATTTTTCGTACATTCCGTTTCGTCGCCTTTCGTGTAGTTATTCATCACTTCTACGTACATCCACTCGCTTTCCGCCACTCGTATACCCTCACTTCCTTTTCATCTCATCCGTTTCGCTTCATTCACTCCTTCGTATCCTCACCACTCGACCAATCACTAATCAACCTCTTCCTCTATACAGACACTCAACCGGCCGCGGCGGCTTCGCGAACCTATCCTCTGCCGCCGAGCCGGCGGTGGAGCGACACTCGATCGAGCATGGGGAGTATGAGAGTACGGGGCGCGATGGGGTGGGCAATATCGTGCACGATACGGGGAAGAAGAGGGCAGATTGAGGCACCTAAACCCGAACTCATCGTCGTTGCATTTACTGCTGGAAAGGAGGATTAGGTGATGGATCAAGATGGAATGAAACGATTGAAATTTACATGGAATTGTACTATGCGACCTCGCCTCATCTCTTATCCCTTATTATGCTTCGGAAGTGTTTGTATAATCTATAGGATTCGGAAATGATTTGTGTACTTTATTCATTTTTTAAATAATGCTCAATGGATTTTGTGTTTTGTTCTTTCGTTTGGGTGATGATTGCGTAGGTTCGATAAAATGCAAGGAATTGACAATCAGCTTACAATGAACGATGAACCTCAGTATCCTCGATCAGCGAATATTAACTCTTCCAGTTCTGAATCATGCCCAGTTGATTGCGTTGTCGTTGTCGTCTTCTCGTCGGTCTCAACACTGTCTACATACTTGTCTTTCGTCTCTCTCTCTATCTGACTTGATTGCGCAGTTTTGCATAGAAAATATAGTAGTACATTGAATGAAATACAAAAGATTACTTACAATAGTCCAATAAATATTTTGCCTCCCTTTTCAGACGACCATATATCGAAATAGCCCGTGCGCGCCTTTCCTTTCGTAAGCCTTCTGGAATTTCGATGGCTGGATTGATTTTTTTGATTCTTGTTACAAGTTCTTCAGGAAATGTATCATCATAATGATTATTAACTGTAGTGGGATCTGTCTTCGAAAAATAGGTGGCGGAGATGTTGAGGACATGATGATATGCTTGACCGCGGTCACCAAAGTCCTGTGAAATAAATTGTAAATTGAGTGCCATGCAGACATATTGTGGATGGCTTACTAGGTTTCTCAACAAATACAGAATCTCTGCAGATTTATAGACTAGTGTCCAACATGGTCCATTTATCAGTATCTCGAAGCTTAGGATGGAATGTTGGAGACGGGCGGTAGCCTCGGCATTGATTAGCAGCTGTGCAATCGCACGTATCCACCAGATTGCCAATTTTTCATAATATGGGATACGACTTTCGAAAAATATGCACAGCAGTTGCTGGCGGCATTCTTCCAAATCAATATAAAATTTCCCGGAGCGACTTTGGTCGATGAGGAAATCGCCAAGAGATGCGTGGAGAAATTTGATCTCGGTAGTACTGTACCGAACGCAATGTACGACAGCTGAGAGATTCGCTAACAAGGACTCCACATCGCCAGCCTGGAGTGAAAAAAGAACCTCAAACTCCTTGATTTTCGTCGGAAGATGCGGAGTGAATGTGTCATCCCATTTGGTAAGCACCATGGCAAGTATACTTTTCACGATGTCGAGGTGCTTGACTTTGGAGAAAATATACTGGTAGAGCGCATCGAGATTAGCAAATGGATTTTCCTCTGGGTCGCGAAGTCGGATATTTTCGATAATGGATAATTGAGTTGATGGTAGTGTGTGTGGTGTTGAGACAAAATTCATGACAACAGATGCATAGATAAATTGACCAGAGGACTTCTCGACGATTCCATCAATAGACGATTTGTGGGGCCAATAAGGTGGAAGATCCTGCTTGCGTGGGTGAGTTTTTTTGATCTCGTCGAACTTGTCAGTGAGGTATAAACGAATCTCGGATGACGTCTGCGCCAGAGACAACTCGTCCAGTGGAATTGTTCGAAGGACTCTAGTAACATGCTCTTTTCCGAATGCTGCCTTAATCTGGTGCTCGCGACGGCTAGCGATTACAAATACGATAGAGGCGTCGCATTTCCGAGCAATATCCCCGAACACTTTGATGAGAGCAGCCTGCTCAATGTGGTCGATACATTCATCGAGACCGTCGATAAACACGACAAATGGTCGGCGTAAATGTGCCGGTAGACGCAAATATGGTTGGATAATGAGCTGTTGGAGCTGGGACTCGATGACCTGATCGAGGATGAGCGGATTTTCCTCGATGATATGTAGGATGTCATCAGACACTTCTGGGATATTTTGGATGAGCTGATACACTAGGGTGGCGACTAGAGGACCAATAGAATTTCGAGTGGAGTCGCTTTTGAAGAAAAAGAAACTCGCCACGGCGATGAACGCAGCTACGCAACGCTCTGCGAGAGTTTGCATGATAGCAGATTTGCCCGCTCCAGCAGCGCCGTTTAGCCACAAAATCCATTCCTCCCTATGTTTCGAGCTCATGATCCACTCGAACATGGTCTCGAGAACGTCCTCGCGAGTCTTAGGATGACATCGAGGCGGATCGATACGCTGAGCAGAATTATGGAAGGCAGTGTTCGCGACGCGTTTAGTCAAGAGCTTTAAGCCTCGAGCTCCTGTATTGACACAGTGTCTTCAATCAGTCCACGCTCACCCACGTATATCAAAACCACCTACGACGATCATAGACGGGATTGGCATTAGTAACTTGAAAGCTCCCTCCATTTATCGTTACGTTATTTGACCTGTTGAACATGCTCGGCGCTGTATGTGAAGGTGGAATCGATTTGGCATCCTGCTTAATGTTAAGTGTGAAGGAAAACACTCGCAATATTATCTATACGCACATCTTGAATTGAGATACATTCAGTCCTATGAGATCGATGATCCTTCCGAGATCTTGACTTTGAATGGGTCAACATATGATGCTCGAAATCGAAGGCTATTCTCACCTCAGATCTCGCTATGTGAAAACTATTCTGCACAACGTTCGCTGACCCATTCGACATACCCACCTGTTTTAAAGAATTCTTTAGATATCCTGAACAGTGTTACTCGGGCACTTACATTTCGGATGTTGTTACTTCGACCTCGATGGGATCCATGATACTCCAAGGATTTCGACTTTGAGGTAAGATCAACATGAGATTCTGATATGATGAACAGTACTGCTCACGCCAGAATGCTCGCTTTTAACGACGCTGTTGCGGCATTTTCTCTCCTTCCAATGTTTGTGGTGGAGCAGTTGTACCTACCATATATTATAGCGTCAGAATAGTTTTCTCTAGAAGTGATGATAGTGGAACTCACAGTGTTCCCGTCTCTTTCACCGTGCATGGTGTGTCGATTCTGAAAATTTACGGGCGTTGATGTGGACGGACGCAAGATGGTTTGCGGCTTGATGAAATACTTGTACTTGACAGTGGTGTGAAAGGGCAAGGCTATGCGGTGGCCTTGTGTACTAAAATTATCATGGCACAGCCGTGCAGTCAAATAGTGCTGTATCCAAACAGACAATTTCGGTATCTAACGCTGTACTATTTGCTATTTCACAGCTGATTCGTGATCTGCAGAGCATTCTCCCCACTTCATTAAGCAAATTCGACACAGCCATGAGGCTATTCGCGAACACGCATCACAAGCGCTCGTTTAAGCACTGGGCATCGACTGACATTGTGGAGGGTCCAAAGGAACAAAACATGGAAAAATGCACGCCGCAATTTCCTTCCGGTGATTCACTTCATCTGTATCAAGTTCATAGATGACTCCCTGATACATAATATACCGCAGATGTGGGACAGAAATATACTGGTCTTACCCAGTACCTGTCATCGCCTTCAATAACCGCGAGGTACGTGGTCGACGAAGACGCCGAATTTAGAACACCGATAACCAGTTGTAGAGAGACAGAAGCTGAAGGTACGACCGGCTGTTGAACATATCCCAACGTCCAATATACTATACTGTATAGCCAGCTCATCGAGTTCAGCGAGCTCAGCGGTGTATGCGTTTGTCAATCGGATGCGAGTGCGTGCGTATCCTGGCATGGCCGACGAGGACGAGGGTGCGTATATGCGCTGTTTCTAGACTCTGAGTTTGAATGAGAGAGACAAGGAGCTGACGGTGGGTAGATTTTGCGGTTGTGAGAGCCGAAGCGTCGCCATTGTTGTCGACGATGTTGACATGTCACATAGAGGTCGTCGTAGGCCGCGTTGCCTTGTTCTAAATTCGGACTGTGCGTGGATATTTGGATCAGACGGTGGGACCAAATATTGGTCGCCATCTTCCTCTCCGTGTCTGAGGCTCTGTGGAGGCTCTCGTCATCGACATAGCTCGCTCGTTAGTAGCTGCTTGTACGTTGGCAACTAGACTTCGACGTTTCGTCACCTATGCCTCATCTGCGCCATAAATCAGGACCCCCGATAATGCCATGAGAGGTTTAATACGCGTCCACCCATTAGCGCGGCCGTCAGGCCGCGGAGCTCAGATACAAATAAGCTGTGTCCACCCATCGACCATGAAAAGTCCAACGCAATGTACGATTCGCCAGTCCACCCATGGCCCTGGCCTCGCGCCATAGTCGGAAACCATCCACCCATTGAAAATTGTGGCCCGGCACTTGAACTTGGTCAACTGGATTTCAAGCCACTCATTCATTGTTTGATCATTGAGTGACCTGGGCATTTTAAGCGCTATGTATGTTGAAATTATTTAGAAACCACTTGCTATATCGCACTTCGGCGTTGCACCCTGAACTGACTGTTTCCGGTAGCTAGCCAATCATTTTGTTTTTATTTAAATGCGTGGAAGAATTACGTAATATTAGACGTCGGATTCATCATCCACCCATAGTCGAAATTTTTTGAGAGTAAGATTCGCCATCCACCCATAATCGAGCCCAAAAGGCGAAAATTTTATCCACCCATCCCTGCTCGAAAAGCTCGATTTTGGTATTCGACCCCTATTGGGATTATCGGGGGTCCTCATAAATCGCTCATCCATCATGGTTTCTCCTTCCCATGTTTCAACTCACGTTGGGCTTCCTCGGCCGATATATTTCTGACCTGCTGGTTCTACTGTTCCTATTGAAATGCAGGAGCTCAGCAAGCATGCGCGGTGTGCGCGTTCGTCTGCCGTATACGTGTGTGTGCGTGCATATCCAGTCATAGTCGATGACGAGGGCGCGGATAGGGTGCATATATGCGCCGATGCTGGACCATGGACTCGGGCTGAGAGAGGCGAGGAACTAGCGGTGGGTACATTTTGCAGTCGTTAGAGCCGAGGTGTCGCCATTGTCTTCGACGACGTGGATGCAGACGTAGTAGGCGTTGCCTTGTTCAGGCTGTGCATGGATGTTTGGATCAGACGGTGGAACCAAACATTGGTCGCCATCGTGAGTCTCTTCCTCCCACTCGTCCACATAGCTCGCTCCACAGTCGCCGCTCGTACATCGGCGACTAACCTTCTTCAACACATTCGCCCCATCTGTGTAATCAGTCACCCGTCCACTATAAGTCCTCCGTCCCAAGTTCCATCTCACGCTGAACTTCCTCGGCTGAAATCATTCTGGCCCGCTTCCTCTAGCGTTCCTGTTGCAAAGCAGCTTACTCCAAGCGATAATCAAAATGTGCCATTCAGTCTCTCATCCTCTAAGCTCTCTTCGTATTTGAAAATGTTACTGTGGAATGGGCGTTGATAACGGACGAATGAGATCGGGCGTAACAGTGATGTAGACACGCATGTAGGTGAGTACAAGTCCGTTAAATTTTCTCTTCTCTTCATTCTGAATTCATTCACGCATATTCGATCCTCTATCAGGTTCTTCTTCTCCGACTATACTCTGTCCCTACCCTCCTGTGCACCCAAAGTCACGCACCGAAATCCAATCCGCCACCGACCCTTTGTGTGTCTTGCTCACTGGCTCACGTCGACGCCTTCGTACGGCTATTCGCACACTCTGTGGCCCACTTGTTCACTCGTGACAAGCACCAATAGCTGCCTCGTCTTCTGCTTCTCCCTAATCCCCAATCCACATCTATGTATGCATACGGCATCGATCCCTCAGGCGGCGCATATGACTGCTCCGCCCAGCATTCACCCATAGCGTCCATCTTTTCCCTTCCTCCATTATTCCTCTCTTCCTCTCTTGTCTCACGAACGAAATCTGACCTCCATTCCCTACCTCCTCTAGTTCTCCGGCCGCGGCAGAATAAGCAACATCATCTGCTCACGCTTGCGTGACCCCAACTCCAATGCCCGTACAGCGACTTTGCCCATCAGATAAACGACGACCCACATCTCTCACGCCGTGCATTCGACGGGATGGGGTGGTGCAGGGAATATATATTCCGGCGATGAGATGCTCGCGGATGTGATTGATGAGGAGGCGCCGAGGAATGTTACTCAGGAGAGGGGATGGGATGTTTGTGAGTCTTTCTTTCGTTTTTGTTTTGTTCTTGTTCTCGTTTTTCGCTCCCCGTCACCGTTCATCATCGCCGTCATTTTCCTTTATCTATCACCTCACGTCTCTTTCTTCCCACCTTCCGTCCGATTGTCATCCTCGTCCTTCTTTCGCTTTTTCGCGCCCAATGATTCCTCTTCGTTTCGCTCCTTATTCTTTGTTCCATCTTCACATTCACCCCGTCTACTTTCCCTCATTTTTTCTCGTCTTATAAACTAATCACTAATCACCTTCTTCCTGTATACAGCCACTCAACAGGCCGCGGCGGCTTCGCGAACCACTCCTCCGCCGCCGAGCCCGCGGTGGAGCTTCACTCAGTCGAGTATGGCGAGTATGAGAGTATGGGATGCGTTGAGGTGGGCAATGTCGTGCATTATACGAGCAAGGAGAGGGCGGATTGAGGGCTCGTCGCCATTGTGTTTACCCCCGTATGGAGGTCATGGAACGATTGAAATGATTTATAGGATTCAGAAATGAATTTTATATTTTATTGATTCTTTTTAACGATCAACCATTGAATACTGCTTGGATTTGAATGTTGTTTTTTTTTTTGATTGGGTTGCGTAGGTCCGAAACATCGAACCCATCCACATACAATGACTGACGATGGACTCGCGCCGACCTCTTCTGAATCGTGCCCAGTTGATTACATCGTCGTCCTCCCGTCGGTCTCAACAATGTCTATATACTTGTCTCCCATCTCTATCTCTCCATTTAACTCGACTGCATGGTTTGCATATAAAATATAGCAGTATATTTAATGAAATACAAAAGACTAATATAAGTGGTCTAATAAATATTTCGCCTCCCTTTTCAGACGGTGAAATCTCGAAATGGCCCTTTCGCGCCTCCATTTTCGAAAGCGTTTTGGAATTTCGATGGCTGGATTGATTTTTTTGATTCTTGTTACAAGTTCTTCAGGAATTGTATCATTATAATGATTATAAATTGTAGTGAAATCTCTCTTCGCAAAATAGGTGGCGAAGATGTTGAGGACATGATGATATGCTCGACCGCAGTCACCAAAATCCTGTGAAACCAAATTTTAAGTTGAGCGATATGCTGATGCATTGTGAATAGCTTACAAGGTTTCGCAATAAATTCATAATTGTGAAAGGTGCATAAAATAGATCTGAATCAATAAATGCTTCCTGCATCTTGAATTTTAAGATGGAACATTGGAGAGGGGCAGTAGCCTTGGCGTTGGCTAGCAGCTGTGAAATTGCAAATATCTGCCAGGTTTCCAGACTGTGTGGGATATGACTTTCGAAAAATATGCACAGCAGTTGCTGTTGGTATGCTCTCAAATTGATATAATACTCCCCGGAGCGACTTTGGTCAAGGAGGAAATCGCCAAGAGATGCGTGGAGAAATTTGACCTCGGTAGTAGTGTTAGGAACACAATGTACGACGGCTGCGAGATTCGCTAACAAGGACTCGAGGTCGCCAGCTTGGAGTGAAAAAAGAGCCTCAAACTCCTTGATTTTGCTCACAGAATAGGCACACTCCCATTTGGAAAGCATCATGGAAAGTATGTTTTTCACAACATCTAGCTGTTCGACTCTGGAGAATATATATTTGTAGAGCTCATCGAGGTTGGCGAACGGACGATCAGTAGCACCTCGGGGTCGAATATTCTCGATAATGGATAATTGATTCGATGGCAGTGTGTGTGGTGTTGAAACGAAATTCATGACAATGGATGCGTAGATAAATTGGCCTGAGGACTTCTCAATGATTCCATCAATAGACGATTTGTGGGGCCAATTAGGTGGAAGATCCTGCTTGCGCGGGTGAGTTTTCTTGATCTCGTCGAACTTGTCAGTGAGGTATAAACGAATCTCAGATGATGTCTGCGCCAGAGACAATTCGTCGAGTGGAATGGTCCGGAGAACACCTGTAACATGCTCTTTTCCGAATGCGGCCTCGATCTGGCGCTCGCGACGGCTAGCAATTACGAATATGATAGGGACATCGTGTTTCTGAGCAATATCCCCAAAGAATTTGATGAGGTTGGCTTGCTGTGCATGGTCAACACATTCATCAAGACCGTCGATAAACACGACAAACGGACGGCGTAAATGGGCCGGTAGATTCAAATACGGGTGGACAATGAGCTGTTGCAGTTGGAATTCGATGGCTTGATCGAAGATAAGGGGATTATTCTCGATGATATGCTGAATGTGGTCAGATACCTCGGGAATAGCCAGGATAAGCTGATACGCTAAGGTGGCGACTAGAGGGTCAATGGAATTTCGAGTGGAGTCGGTCCTGAAAAAGAAGAAACTCGCCACCGCCATAAGCGTGACTACGCAACGTTCCGCGAGAGTCTGCATAATAGCAGATTTACCAGCTCCAGCAGCGCCGTTTAGCCACAGAATCCATTCCTCCCTATGTTTAGAGCTCATGATCCACTCGAACATGGTCTCAAGAACGTCCTCGCGAGTTTTAGGATGACACCGAGGCGGGTCGATACGCTGAGCGGAATTATGGAAAGCAGCTCGCGCGACTCGTTCAGTTAAAATTTCTAGACCTCCTATACCAAGTTTTAGACCTCCTTTCAATATGTACGCTTGAGGTGATATATGTAGAATCCATACCACGTCTATTGGGGGAATTATGGGTGAATGTCCCTCCACTTATCATTACGTTCCTTAACCCATTGAGCATGCCAATCTGAGGCGACAATCAATTCGTTCCGTTTTCCTTGTTAAAATTATTCAAGCACTCACATTTCGGACAGTGTTACTTCGGCCTCGCTGGGATCCATGATCCTCCAAAGATCTCGACTTCGAGAGCAAATCATCATGCGATCCTTGTACAATGAAGAATACACTCACGTCAGAACTCTCGCTTCCAACGCTATTGCGACGCTGTCTCGCCTTTCGATGTTTACGATGAGGTGGTCGTGCCTACGACATATAATAGCGTCAAAGTGGTTCTATCTTGAGGGGATGATTATGGAACTCACCATGGGCTCATCTCTTCCAGCGTGCTCGGATTCCATTCTGAAGATTTGCGGAGCGTCAATGTGGAGGGAGGTAAGACAGCTTGGAGCGAGATGGTGTATTTAACAGCAGTGCGGATGTGAAGGCTATACGGCGTCCACCCATCATGCTGAGCACTGAAGCCTCGTGTATTCTAAAATTATCACGACACTGCCATGCTGCCAAATAACGCTGTAGCCAACAGATAATTTCGATATCCAATGCTGTACCATTTGCTATTTCACAGCCGAGTCGTGATCTGCAGAACATTCTCCCGACTTCATCGGGCAAATTTCACACAGCCATGAGGCTATTTGCGAATGCGCGCCGCATGCGCATGTGAGGCCCTCTGCATTGTAACAATGCAGAGCCTCCCATGTGCAATATTATATAGATTTAAATTAGTTGATCGATTGAGATTTTGACCCACATAATATTCGCCACTTATCATTTGTTAATGCGCAAGATGGGCCTGGATAAGTCTGAGGAAAAAGTCGAGCTATCTACGTGAAAAGACGTCGAAAGGACCAGCAGTGTCTTTCCTTCCGAGACGGAGAGGAGATCGACAACGCATGGGTGAGGCCCTGTAGGCTATATTCCTTAGGGAGTAAAAGCAGGATGTTGTAACAGCGAGCGTTCACAACCAGTGTGACCTTGTTGGGAAATGGGGACGGAATTATGTAAATGAGACCATCCATCGCGTGTTCATACAAGGACGCTGAACAAGAGACGAGCGTCGCTAAATGGCGTCGAGGAGCAGCAGAAGTGCGCAGAGTGGTGAGAGGGATGAGAGCCTGAGGTGCGGAGAAAGTGACCTCAACCATACTGAGAGAACGGCGCGACCCAGATAGCCGTGGGTGTCGATGATGAAAGGTCTGGCGCACGACGTTGCGTTGACAATGAACATGAATCGATGGAGCTCATCGAGTGCGTGAGGTCTTGAGGAGCGAAAGATTACCAGGAACGGTGCCGAGGACGGATACTAAGAAAAAGGGCACAGTGTAGGAGGGAACAAGAGGCGGTGACAGTGCGACAGCAGGAGTAGGGAGCTGTAGAGTCGTGTTGGGAGGCTGGCGTGGAGGTGCGGTGGAAACGAAGGCCTTGGTATTGTTGGCGCTGTGCTGGGGAAGAAGAGGCGATGGAAGAGGGTTCGTCATGAGTACTGAGCACTTAAAGGGTTGCCGCGAGGCCATGAGGAAACAAACGAGCACGCCGTAGTTCAGTGGAACGTGCACGCATATACACTGGCTCATGTTTCCCATATTGAGATAGCAGGCTGGTGAGAGAGGGACGGTGAAAGGCGAGGAGTGCGTTGTTCAGCCAATAAGAGATGTGCGAATGAGATGCATCAGATCAGAAAGCGTTGAGAGAATTGGCGGGGGAGGAGTAGAGTCGTGCGGGGAGGTGAGAGAATATGGACGGAGAAACGAGGAGATCTCGATAAGACTGAGAGTAAGATAGCAATTAGAGGGCCGTGGTTTCTGCGGCGTGTGGCGTACGATGCTTTGTTGATGAAAAACAAGAGGTGTGTCAGAGATGAAAAAGGGTCCGCCGTGTGCATAGGGCCTTGAAGAGAAATGGGGTATGCGTAGATACCGAGGAGGAAAGCTCGGCGTAGAAAGAAACAAAAGCGGCGCGGCGCAGCGTGGCATTGCGATTGGGATGTTAGGTTTTGACGATGGCAAGAGAAGGGCGTAATGTGTTGGAAGATATGCGTCGGTGAAGAAGAAGCTGCGGAGGGTGGGGCGTCGTAAAGTCCTGAGGAGTGCTTGAGAGAAAGGAGTGCACTGTACTTGACAGCTGCGCCGCGCTAGATTGGACGTGTGCAGATGTGTTTGATTCCGAGAGAAAGGTGTGACGGCTATGATGCTCATAGCGTCTGACGCACAGTGTTGCATTTTGGAAGAATAGGCGATAAAGAATGGTTCGTCGCAACGCCTTGAGGGAACGCATGAGAGCGCCGTTGTTCAGAGGAAGTGGCAAGAGGGCGGTGGCGCCAGAGACTCCTGGTACCGGTGAGCGCTTGAGCTGCGTGCATACATATGCCCAGGGCTCAAGCGCTCATGTTTTCGTTGGTACTGTCCTCATATTGGTGAGAGAGAGACTCAGTGTCCATCTATGTTGTTCAGTCGCGGACGAGACGTGTCGGAGCCAGAAAGCGTTGTTGGGCGACGCGTTGAATCAAGAAGGACGTTCTCACAACCTCATTCGTCCGAGTTCGGCCGAACCATGGTTCGCGTCTCCTCTCATCACCTCGCCATTCACTTCCACTCTCGTCCTCCACTGAGGTCTCTCCGAGCGAGAAACGAGCGCGACATCAACAACCTGCTCCACGATCACCCCCATGAACGTCAATGAACATCATCGACCGCGTTAGCGCCTTGCCTGGGGCGCTATGCATATAAACTCTCCTCTGCGCTCCGTCATGCATACATCCCAACTTCCGTTGACAACTCTCGTCGTCTATTCCCTCAAGTCCATGCATTGAGCGATTCTCTGTACTAAACTCGGCTACTAAACCAATTCAACCTGACTAACTTGATTGTTCTCTAGCGCTCTAGCACCACTCCTCCCTCCTTCAGTACGCTCTATCCTTCGCCCACACACTCGTATCCCCGCACGACACTAGCTCTCGCATCCTGAATCGAATATGGAGCCGGAAAAGTGTTGACTCCGAATTTGTCCTCCTGCTTCATTACCTTCAACCTCGCTGAGGTAGTTGCTGCGAATAGGGCGAGTAGGAGTGTATCACCGATGGTATGTCCTCTCCATGCGCTTTCTATAGTGTTACTCAACGAAGCCTGTAGGAATGAATGTACGCTATCGTCATCAACTTGTTGGGATTTGAAATATGGATCTCGGTCTCTTCCAGTGCGTTTCCTCCGGTCTTCTGTTTCGTCGTCACTCGCATTTGATGTTCGTTCGTTCATTCACTCCTATCCCATTCTTTCATCACGACTGGGCTTCCGTCTATTCAGCTATCGAACCTATATGGACCTTGTGTGCTGTAATCAATTCGTCTACCAGACGACGCTTGGAAGTCGACTATAATCAACATCCCTTCGAACCTGACCTCAGCTTAGGGTTGACGGATGCTAAAACTCGGACGCCTTACGTTGTCGGCCATTGTCAGAGTCCACCACGATCAATCACCGGCTCTTCGCTTATCATCCCCTTAATTCAGAACACCCGCACGCCACCTTATAAAACTCGCCTTCACCAATATATGTACTACAACTCTTATGCTTCCGACACCGACTATTTGGAACTTCTCATCCCATATCTTCCCTACGACATCATTCCTATCGATTTCCATCCACCCCTCCCGATTTCTTGTACGACCGACGATCTGTATCTCCCATCCACGTCACCACTGGAAGTCGTCCGCTCGTCCGCGTCTTCGTATTTCGTTGGTCAGTTCAGCGCCCACCTCTCTGTCCGGAGCTCTCCTCAAAACGCCAACAGTTCTCTTCTCTACAATCCACGTGCAAATAGGAGACGAGAGATCTAAAACTCGGTACTCATCGCCGCTGTCCTAGCGCTCAATGGTCCTTTCTTCACCGGGATTTTCGTTGTACTGCGCATGTACTCTACAAGCGACTAGAGCCATACGAACGATGGACAGCTGCTTTTCGTATTCGGTCGGCTGGGTTTATTCTGTCCGGTGGCATTTACGGTGTTGCGATGGCGAAAACCACTATCTTTTGGAGCGTACATATCCGCAGAACTATTCATACAATTATGTCACGGTGTTTCTGATCTTAATTTGTTTAGTCTAACGTGGATCCGTGGTCGATAGTCTGAGCATACCCCTCAACCATACCACTGCGGTGCAGTACTACTCACATCCCTTTTTGGGGGCATGGTTACGCTCGTGCTTATGTATACTACTAGTCTTTCTCCCCGCGAACAATATTCAGTCTCCATAATAGTCTATTTTCCTGCCCCAGCGACTCCATTCAACCAGAAAATCCTTTCCTCGCTATGTGCCAGCGCATAACCTACTCGAATGTGGTGTCGAGAATCTCCTTTCGGGTTTTAAAATGACACCGAGGCGGGTCGATACACTGAGCAGAATTACGGAAGGTGATTTGTGCTAATGCATTTAGTTCAGAGCTCTAAGCGTCCTGCGTCGACACCATGTATTTCATCAATCCCTTCCTCGAGGGCGCGAGGCTTTCGTACATTTTCTCTCCCATGTCTCGTTGACGATGATCGTATACAGGTGCTGATTTTGGGTGGTTTGGCAATCAATTGGATGCGGAGGACTGGGCAACATCGGTCAGGCGTCGCTCTCGTGCGATGCGCACCCTGACACCGACCCCGATGATTTCTCCGTCACTTGCGGGTGCGAGGCAATCGTCTCGCCTACCAACGTAGGTTTTCGTATTGATTGAACACAAGAACGACTGCTCATCGGATTTATTTTTCTCGATAGGTCTACTCTATCGGACATGGCGGCACAGGCAAACTCCACTCTCCCTTGTGCAATGGAAGCCGCGTGTGTCCTACGGTCGACGCAGCGGAGCAGGAGGTCATACGCGAGTATGTTGCGGCGCATGGGAATGTTCCTGTGAGTTTCTTTGTTTCATTTTTTTAATTTCGATTTCACTATCGCTTTCACTTTCGTTCCCTCATCGTCTATTTTTCCTATCTTGTCCGTTTTGGTAGATTTCTTCTCTTCTTTCCTCAATTCTTCAATTATTTTCTCTCATTCAGCATCCCGCCCCGATCGAATCCCATCCATACGCGCATATCTCAGTTACAGCACGTCAAAGAAGTCATTCTTGGTGTATATATGGCACGAGATAACGATGATCCCACCCATTCCCCCCTTTGTTTTCCATCGCACATTCCAAGCCCATTCCGCCTTGGTGTTGGTGACATCTGGCATCTATGACGCATACCTTCGTTCACATCTATATTCCTCCTCCTGCTATATTATCCCCTTCCACATCTCTATCCCCATTTCCCAAACATAGTTTTGATAAAATTCAAGGATTGAACCTATCGCTACTTATAACTTGCTTACAACGACTGACAACGAACTAGAGGACCAATGACAAGCGAATATTAGCCCTTCCGAATTGTGCCCTATCCGTCGCCTTGTTAATCCTCACGTCGGTCTCAACACTATCAATATACTTGCATTCGACTCAAGTAACCAATTTTTGACAGAAAATATAACGGTACATTTAACGAAATACAAGACTACTTACGAATTTTGACCTTGAGGTATCGAAATGTTGAAGCGTGGAACCGTGAAAGCGGTTTCGAGCAATGAAATTGAGGAAAAGAGATTATTTGAGATGGACATACTGAAAGGATGTTGTACAAGTACATTGTAGAGGCAAAGATCTCTGGACGAGAGATCGGGAATATCGATAACAAGAGGCGGTGGTATACAAGACAATTTAGACCAAGTACGTAGGAGATGGGACATTGAGCGGTAATGAATGCAGCGTCTGCATAGTAGGAGTAAGAGTAAGACCAAATAGAGAAAGCACACGCTCTACCAGACGCGAGATTGAATAAATCAAGAGACAACAAAAGTAGACGAGGTGGAGGAGAGCGCAACAAGGTTGATCTGGCCGACAATTTGAAGGAAAGAGCAGTGCACGTACGGTAAATAATCTAGGCTCGAGTGAAACAGAGCACCAACTTAGCCCAGCAGCCGCAGCCGCAACGTTGAAGATCAAAGATGGGACGTCCAAGGAGATGCTTGATGTATGCGCTCCATTCACAGACCGGAAGTGATAAATGTGCAGAGAAAAATGAACTTTTCAGCAGAGAGGAACAAATGGGACCCAGGAAAGGTAGATGGGCACACGTGCGCAGTACCTTATGGATAGAACCCTATGCGGAACGAAGCCGAGATGCGACTTGTAGCTTCAACTATGCAGGGTGAATCATCACAGGGTGGACGAACGCAAGCGGAGCTAAATCGGGTTCCATAAGCTTGAGCGTTGAACGTTGAAGCTTTGAAACCTGAGAGTACGAGTAAGTCCAAGCAGTGAAGCTTGAAGGAGAGACACTATTCGAGACGAACATGCTCGTTTCTGCTTCCCGGACCTGATTCTTGAGGATATGCTGCATGTGGCGTGATATGGGGTGAAACGCGGGCAATAACAAGGAAATGGGGAGCTGGAGGACGCATGTACATGTCGAGTAAGGGTAGATGGAGGCGGTGATGCACTGCGCAGACGAAAGGAGATGTGAGAGAAAGGCTATATTAGATCTAGTGTGAGCGGTTGCATGAGATATTGGAGTGAGAAAGAGGGTACAGATGGAAGGCGGGGAGAGAGAAAGGGGGAGTTGACGCAAAGAACGAGGACGGAGGAGAAATGGAATGCGAAGGGAGGGGTGACATGAGAGCTACGCACCATTCCTTCATCTCAAATAATCCTTCGTGCGCGTAATCTCCACTCTAAATAACTCCTGGACGACGCATGATCATCGATCTATTCGTACCATACCCGAACGACGTCGACAATACGAGGGTGCACCCTAGAACTTACACACATCAGATAGAGCAGCGGGCGGTGGCAAAGGAGACGATTTGGTGATACACACCGTAGGCTGTACATCCTAAATAACACCTATTACGCGTTAGAGCCATCCCATGACGTAGCCGAACAATGACGAGATGCAAGCGCACAGCGAAAGAGCGGGCGTGGTCGGCGGTGGTGCGCGCAAAGAGTTCTCCGTAGTCTCTGCTTATCGATATCGAAAGGAGAGCGACACGGGTGAGCGGTTGCGTGAGTATGGTTTTCGAATGTTGATACGGGGGTGGGAAGCGTAGACGTACCTGCGCGGATGCGAGGATTGCGTGTAGGTGAAGGGACGAGGTCAAATGCGGAACCCATAAACACCGCACAAGGTGCTGGAAGTCTGGAAGAGGATGAGGAAGTAAGTTTGAGTCTCTGATCCAGGTATAGTGTAAACGTCAACATGAACATACATTAGACTCTGGAGTGGGAGCAGGATCGTTGACGAGGTGCAGCAGTTTGTGGTGGTCTTCGTCGTCACCTTCGACAACCGCGAGAATGACACGTCGTTGCCGGACGTGCCGGATTTACAACTCCGACACCAGATCTCGCAAGAAACGTTGCTTGAACGTCGCACCTTTTCCTTGCCTTTTCCCTTCGCCAGGCCTCAAGGCCTCAATATCGAGCCTAATTTATCTGGATCGATGACTCAATAATGCGGCTTACTTGCTCTCCCACATATCCTATGTCGTTTTGGTCCATAGTCCTGACCTGCTCGCAATCCTCACATTCGCACAGGTACATCTTCCACCCCCCCATGACATCTTCCGAGACTTCGCACTCATGCAATCT